>PVHP010054855.1:0-10329 GCA_004024765.1 Zapus hudsonius | reverse complement strand
GAGTACTAAGGCTGCTTCAGTGTTGTGAGCTTAGGGGTCCCCGTGTTGAGGTTCGTTGGTTTCTGTCTCACTGGCCCATCCCCTGTTGATTGAATGGCTGTGGCCTTGGGTCCTCCGCTCATCCCACCACTCTCTGCAGGGATATGGATCCTCCACCATATGATTGTGGTGGCTCATCTCATGCCAGGATCTCAGCTTTTTGCCTGCGTTCGGTTGGTAGGGTTGTATGGGCCACAGCTCCCTTGCTATATACTGAAAAATACAAAAACAATCTCCATTGGAGAATGAGGTCAGTATTGGTTAACAAATATACAACAATCTGGATTACCTACCTTCTATTTTTAAAAGCCTTCCCGGCAGTGACTCGCATAGTGTCTCTTTTCTTGGGAGCCCAAGAGTATGGGATCCGGTGCATGTCACCCTGAATCCCCAGTTCAATCAAGGGTTCCCCCTCACTGACTGGAATATTTGGCCGAATTTAATAGCTGTTGATTGTCTCCACCAGGCCCAGGGTCCTCCATTGCACAAGTGCTCCTTTCTTGGTTTTCTTTTCTCTCCCAGTAGGAGGTGTGGTCATCCTACTCATGGCCGCAGACTGTGTTTCATGCCAGTGGTCTGTTTACACCAGCTGTCGTTGTTCAGCTTCCTCTGGCAGCTTGTGTAGTGTCTTCCAGCACTGCACTAACTGCCATCTGGGGGCTGGTTACCGTTCCAGACCACGAAGGGTCTCTCAATGCTGATCAATGGCATTCTGTGGTTTCTTCAGCAACAGGGTTTGGCCTCAGGCCTGGGGAGGGTGTTCAAAAGCCTTGAAAGAATTCTGTCTTGTTTTTGTGACCTCATGGGTCACTTTGGTCAACAGCTCAGTGAGGGAAGGAACCAGTGGCTGGGACCTGGGGCTGTAAGACTGCTCAATTGTTCACAGACTTAGACATTCTTCCCTACTACTCATGGCCCCTCTTACCAGTTGACGTCCACTACTTACTCTTTAGGTTACAGTATGCTTGCAAGAATTTCATGTTTTTGAACCTAATATGGTTTGGACTCATGTTTGAGCCATTTCCCTCCCCCCTTCCCTTACCCCACTCTTATACCTTCTCCGTTCTTTCTACTAGTCTGGATAAGGACCGCATATGAGGGAGAGTATGCGGCGTTCCATTCTCTGTTCTTTTGAGTGTTCGCTTAGTAAGATCTGCTCACAGTCAGACCATTTTTTCCTAAATTTTGATGTGTCATTTTTCCTTTCAGCTGAGTATAATTCCATCGTGTAAATATACCACAGTGTCGTTGTCCATTCCTCCATGGATGGGCATTTGGGTTGATTCCAATTCATGGCTATTATGAATTGAGGTGCTATAAATATAGTTGTAGAAATTTTCTGCATCGAGATGTGGCATCTTGCGGGTAGATTAGGGCAATGGTAGCTTCATAGAAGGTGTTTGGTAGCCTTCCCTCTTTTTCTATGCTTCTAACAAGCTTCAGAAAGAGTGGTTTTAGCTCTGTGATGAAGGTTTGGTAGAATTCAGCTGAAAAACCATCTGGTCCTGGGCTTTTCTTTTTGGGAAGGTTTTTGAATACATCTTCAATCTCAGCAGATGTGATAGGTTTACTTAGTGCTTTTATCTGCTCTGCGTTAAGCTTTGGCAGTTGGTAGGTGTCCAAATACTTATCCATTTCTTCCAGGTTCTCTAATTTTGTGGAGTAGAGGTTTTGGAAATATGACCTGATGATTCTTCCAATGTCTTCAGGATCTGTTGTGATCTCACCATTGTCCTTACTGATTTTGTTGATTTGGGCTTTCTCTTTTCTTCGTTTGATTAGATTGGCCAGGGGTTTGTCGATTTTATTAACTTTTTCAAAGAACCATCTCTTTGATTTATCTATTTTTAAAATTGTTTTCTTTGTTTTCAATTCATTAATCTCAGCTCTGATTTTAATTATTTCCTTTCGTCTTGAGCTCCTCGGGTTAGCTTTTTCTATCTGTTCCAATGCTTTTAGGTGGGTGGTTAGGCTATTGATTTGAGACCTCTCGGTCTTTGATATGAAGGAATTTAGCGCGATGAACTTTCCCCTCAGGACTGCCTTCATTGTGTCCCATAAGTTCTGATATGATGTGTTATGGTCATCATTTAATACTAGGAAATTCTGAATTTCCTGCTTTATATCTTTGATGACCCAATCATTTTCTAGGAGTGAATTATACAGGCGCCAATACTTTGTGTATTTTCTGGATCCTGTTCCACTGTTAACGTCTACCTTTAATGCACTATGGTCTGATATGATGCAAGGAACTACATCAATCTTCCTGAATTTGTTTAGGGAGGATTTGTTACATAAGATGTTGATCAGTTTTAGAAAAAGTCCCGTGTGCTGCTGAGAAGAATGTATATTCTGTGTCTTTGGGGTAGAACGTTCTGTAAATATCTGTAATCCCCAGCTGGTTAATGGTGTCATTAAGCTCCATTATGTCTCTGCTGATATTCTGTTTAGTTGATCTGTTTAGAGCTGATAGAGGTGTATTAAAGTCTCCTACTATGATGGAATAGAGTCTATTTCTGCTTTATTTTTGAGTAGGGTTTCCTTTACGAACTGTGTTGCACCTGAATTTGGTGCATACATGTTAATGATGGTGATATCTTCCTGCTGGATCATTCCTTTGATGAGTAAGATGTGATCCTCCTTATCCTTTTAAATTGATTTTGGTGTAAAGTCTATTTTGTCAGAGATGAATGTAGCCACACCTGCTTGCTTTTAACTTACACATGCCTGATAAACTGTTTTCCATCCTTTTACTCTAAGAAGATTTCTGTCTTTAGAAGTAAAGTGCATTTCCTGAAGGCAGCAGATGGAGGGGTCCATTTTTCTGATCCACCCTGCAAGTCTGTGTCTTTTTATAGGGGAGTTCAGTCCATTTATATTCAGTGATATAACTGTGACATTTGCTTTAAGCCCTGCCATGATGAAGGGGTAATAGGGGTTGTTGTCTCTGCTGCTGTTATTAGCGCACTGACTGCAATTGTTGTATCTGGTCTCTGGTACTCTTCTGAGGTAGGTTTCTTGTTTCTTCTGTGTGGGATATCTCTTGCAAGATCTTCTGCAATTTTGGCTTTGTGTTCAAATAGTTGTAGAGCTGGTTTACTTCATGGAACACTTTCACTTCTCTGTCAATCATGAGGGATAGCTTGCCTGGGTAGAGTAGTCTAGGTTTAAAGCCATACTTCTTTAGGCCCTGAAAAGCGTTATTCCAAGCCTGTCTGGCTTTCATTGTTTCTAATGACAAGTCTGAGGTAAGTCTGATGGCTTTTCCTCTGTAAGTTACGGTTTGCTTTTCTCTAGCAGCTTTGAGTATATTCTCTTTGCTTTCTATGTTAAGCATCTTAATTAAAATGTGTCTTGGAGAGTTCCTCTTCATGTCCTGTCTGTTTGGATTCCTCTGGGCCCCTTGAAAGTTGAGTGGGCTTTCTCTTGTTAGAAATGGAAAGTTTTCTTGAATGATTCTGTTGACGATATTTCCTATGCCCTTAGCCTGGGCTTCTTCTCCCTCTGGGATCCCCATGATTCTAATATTGGTCCTCTTTATTGTATCCCATAGATCCCTCAAGTTTTGCTCACTTGATTTCTTGAATCTATTGAAACCTATGACATCCTTATTAATTCCTTCTGATTTGTCTTCTACTTCTGAGAGCCTGTCCTCCTAATTATCAACTCTGGGACTGATTAATTGAAGGGAAGTTTTTAACATCTCATTTTCATTATTTGTTTCTGCTATAACTTTGTTTATAGACTCCAATTCTTTGGTGAGATCTAATTTCCAATCTAATTTTGTTTTTGCTTGGGATTAGCATTTATTCCCAGCATTGAGAAAGTAGGTACTAAATTATTTTTTGCAAATTACAAAAAATCAACTTGATTAATACTGTAATGACTACAAAGTCATTGCAATTTATAATTATAACGACTTCTTACTGCAGTATTTTCAAGTAGCAATGCCATCAAACATACCTGAGGCACTTGCTAAATGCATGTATTTTCTGGCCCTAATTTCTGCATAATGATTTAAAATCTTCATGTTTAGGGGCTATGGAATATGTGGCTGGTTTTGAGAATCATGGCTTTTCATTACTCCTATGTTGCTGTCATCTCAGACTACCTTATTCTCCACCAGTGCCTTGTTAACTTGGCTGCTATTGTTGCTGATTCTAGGGCTATGCTGTCAATGAGTAGAATTTGTAAGTGCTTCAATATGTAAGTAAATGCCCTTTTATGTTACAAGAAAGAGGCCCAGCCTATAACTCAGTATTCACTGTATTATGTTCCCTGGCACCTACCTGACCCTATATAAGGTCCTCTAACACAGACCACAATCAGACCTCCATCCCTACAAATCATGTAACCCTATGTGTGGTTAAGCACTTAAAAAGAACAATGAAGGAGAGAAGAAGGGAGGAAAGGGGAGAGGGCAGCCAATACCAAAAATATCCCACCAATAGACATGGGATTCAAAGAATATACCCTATTTAATTGTCTCTATATCAATGGTGTGGCCTTGCCATAGGTTGCCAACAGCAATTTAAAATCTACCAGAAAGAAAGATCGAGCCCAGCATGGTGGTGCATGCATAGAGTCCCAGCACTTGGGAAGCAGAGGTAGGAGGATCGCCATGAGTTAGAGGCCACTCTGAGATGACATAGTAAATTCTAGGTCAGCCTGGGCTAGAGTGAGACCCTACCTCAAAAACAAAAAATTAAAAGAAAAATAAAAGATGGGTAATTGGGTTAGAGATGAACAGCCACACCAAAAGTTGATGAACAGCAAAAGTTGGAGAGGAATTCATAAGCCTTCACAAAAGAGTTTATCTAACACCTTACCACTCATGGGTATCTCTATTGAAATATTTTTTGGGGGTTTCCAAGGTAGGGTCTCACTCTAGCCTAGGCTGACCTGGAATTTACTATGTAGCCTCAGGGCTCAAACTCACAGCAACCCTCCTACCTCAGCCTCCCAAGTGCTGGGATTGAAGGTATGCACCACCACACCCAGTTTATTGAAATAATTTTAATTGATCATTCATCTGGTATTTAAACCCAAAATTTAGGTATGCATCATCTTTACCCAGAACTAATGTAGTAACCTTCAATTTGGCCTCCATGCTGTCATCCCTGAATCCTAATCTATATCTTACATTGCAGCCAAAGAGTTTGAATTCAAAGGAAAATGTCTCTGGGGCTGGAGAAATGACTCAGCAGTTAAAGGTGCTTGTTCTTCAAGCTTACATTGCAAACTTAAGTTGAACCCGTAACACCCATGTAAAGCAGGATGCAAAGTGGCACATCTTTCTGTAATATCAATGTGCCTTCAGCAGATGCAGGAGAGTCCTGAAGCTCCCAGTCCAGCTAGACTGGCCTTCTCAGTGACAAAACAAGAGAGACTCTGTGAAAGTACAGGACCAACACCCTGAGGTTGTCCTCTGAGTATACACATATACACATGTATACAAAGACATATAAATAAAAATAAGCAAATATATTTTTTTAAATCTCTCCATACCAGGGCTGGGGAGATGACTTAGTGGCTAAGAGTGCCTCAAGCATGTGAGCCTGAATGGGTGTGAGACCACTTGAGTTTGATTCCCCAGGTTCCATTTTAACATCTGGGTATGGCTGTACACATCTGTAACTCAGGTCCTGTGGAGAGCAGAGACTGGAGAATTTCTGGAACTCCCAAAAACCATAGCACTGCATTCAGAGGGGGGGGGGAAGATTGTGTCTTAAGGGAATATGCAGATAAATAATAGAGGAAGAACATTCACAAGTCTCCTCAGGCTTCCCTTTGTAAGTACAGTTGTGCACATCTGGGCATACATGTGCATGTAACCCCCCACACACACACGTCAAGCCACATATCCTACACATTCAAAAAAATTATCTCCATAAAACTTCCTTGCTGTATCCCCTGCTTATACTTTTAACTCCTCACTGCCCTGAGAAAAAAGACCTAGCACCTTCAAATAATGTCCACACACTCCATGAGAACTTTAGTTCTTGGAGTTCCTACATTTGGAAGCATCTTTGCTATGCTGTTTTTACCTAGAATGTTCTCTCCTGCATTGTCATTGGCCTAGTTGGTGAGCCCTTACCCAATATTCATAAGTCATATCATGTTTGGTTACCTTTCCCTTGGAACTGATCATAACATCATTACCATGACCTAGTTTACATCACCACAACTAGGACATGATTCTACAATAATAACTACAGAATTTGATTATATATATTTGTTTTCCCCAATATATATGGTATTTCCCAAGTACCAGTGAGTGTGCATGACCTTAGGCAATTTCACTCTTAGGAATCAGTCATTGAGTTAATGGATAGTCAGTTCAGTGATTAGATGGAGAAGCAAATAAATTGAGCAAACACTGAATGGCCATAAAGTGCTTGCCTTATAAGCATGAGGACATGAACTTGAACCCCAGAAATCACATGTAAAAAAGCCAGGTATAACAGTGTGCACTTGAAAGATGAAGACAGACAGATTCCAGGGGCTCACTGGTCAGCCCGTACAGCCTCCTAGGCAAGCTCCATTAGAGTATGTGACCATGTCTCAAAATAAATTTAAAATGTGGAATAGCACCTGAATCACTATACCTGATCTTCTCTTCCAACCTCTAAATGCATGTGCATCTGGAAATAAATGAATATGCATGCACACACACAACAAAACAAAAAATGAATGAGTAGATGAAGGAATGGAAGCAATATTAGCAAAAGTAAGTGATAAAACTTGAAATATTCACAGTACATCCTAGTACATTTGAGTTTACAAAATTCTTTCAAATCTTTTATTAATCCTTGATAAAACTGTGAGTACAAAAGGTCAAACTGATGACATATCAGGACTAGAATTCAGGTTGTCTTATGTATTTCAGAATTGTTGTCAGTGGTAATAAAATGTTATGATAAAGAAAACTGTTTGCTAATAGATGACTTTTTTCTCTTTTAAGACCCTCCCCAAAAATCAACTTTCTCCATGTATTCAGTTAGCAACCACTTCTACAATGTCATGTTATGTTTAGACTCTTTGACTTTCAGCACAAAGTCAGGTCAGTGTTCCTTGGCCTTGTCAACACTCTTGAGGCATAGCAGCCCAGGGTTCAGGAGGGACCTCAAATGTTAAAAAGCCTATTGCAAGCCTCATCAGAAAATCAAATACATAACTCTAAAAATATCCCCTGTGATCTATGCATGTAGCCATGGTGTCTGACAAATTCAATTAAATCTGTCATACATAATTCTCCCCAGTGTTATTGAGAGAGACATACTAGTATCAAATTTTCATTATTCAGCTGCTATTGATCCCACCATAATCTGGTGAGAATGATTTGCAAACTGACAGTCTGTACTCTCAGGAGACAGCCACTATTATCTAATTATAAATCTCATAGAGTCATATGATGAAAGGTAAGAATTTGTCTTCATCTCAAAAAATATTTTGCTAATAAATTTTCATATAAAAACCAAAACAATGTACACAGGTCTTAAACTTAGCAACAAATGGAGCCTGATTTGCGGCATCATGGACTATCCCCATACCACCTTCCACTGTTTCTTCAGTATCCTTACTTGTGCACTTGGTCACTATCCTCACAATTTTTCACAAAGTTTATGCTATAGGAACTCTCTACCAAAACCCTCATCCCCTGCCATCTTAATCAATCAGCTTAGTGCACATCCCAATGAGTCCTGTAATCAAATCAATGGTCTTACGATGACAAGTTCTAGAATCACTTACAAAACAAATCCAGATCCTGCTCACTCAGGACTTTCTAGATTCAGTTAATTAAAGTGGATAAACAAATACTAACTGTGGGTAGCAGAATTACATGGGCTATCTTATTTCTCTGCTTCCTGATTGTGTATGCACTCTGACCAGCTGCCTCTCACACCTGCCACTATGCCTTCTCTGTCATGATATGAGCCTTGAATTCTGTGTGAGCTAAAATGACATTCTGTAAGTTGCTTTTGTCAGGTAATTGGTCACAGCATTGAAGAAATAACTAACACAAGTCTCTTTGCTGGTAATAATCAATGATAGTTGATTCAATGATACTTGAATAAATGATAGTTATATTCATACAGGTGCCTCTGAAGCATCAACACAGAAGCATTAAGGATTAGTAGGAATCTCAAGTCTCTGAGTAAAGGCTATGAAGACATTGAGAAAAGAATGACTTCAAGTTACAATTCAGTCTTCACTATCAGGTTTCAGAAGGACAAAATAACTTCTCATGATAGTTTCCATAACGTCTAACTCCATTCTATCCATTCCCTTTCTTCTCCAATATGAAGAACTCTCTCTCTCTCTCTCTCTCTCTCTCTCTCTCTCTCTCTCTGTGTGTGTGTGTGTAAATACATAGCTAGGCTCAAAGTCAAGAAGAAAACTTAGTTCAAGACTGAAATCAAAGAATTCTTGAAAACTTTATGGCTAACAAAATAAACAAGAGGGAAGTGGCAACCTAGCACATGTAAAGATTGGGTACCTGGAGCTATTTTCACAGAATGTAGAAACTACACAAAGGTAACTCCACTCCTGAAAGCCATAAATGCTGAGAGGGAGCATGAAACATGGAAAACAATAAGGATTATTTAAAAGATCACTGAAGTGATATTAGCAGTCAAGGTCTGCATTCCACTGCCCCCTTTCCCCTCTGAGAGTCAGGCTACAGCAATAGGGGTTTCTGTCTTCAGGCATATGTTTATCTTGCAATTGGAGAAATTCAAGTGCAAAGAAGTAATGTGACTCACACAGTTAGTCATAGCAAGAGTAGGATCCGGTTCTGCTTTATAGCACAATGATTAATCTCCCCACCTCACTCCACTAACTCAGAATTCCCCCCACCCCTGCCATGGCTAACAATTGAGATGGTAGATTGTTGCATCTGACTCTAAGAATTACAACCATAATTTAAATGTTTGGAAGGAACAAGTATCATATAACACACAGTCTATTTAGTGTGTAGTTGTTACATACCAATTACCTTGGTGAGGAAGGAAGCCAAAGAAGTGTATATGTTTAAAATAATTCACTTTCATATGTATAAACCATTGTTAGAAAGAAAAATATCATATTTTCTCTCATATGATTTCTATAAATAAATAAATTAGACATAAAGGTGAGAGGGTACTATTACAGAAGAGGAAAGGAATCTGTGGAAAGGGATAAGGGGAAGAGATGTGGATGATGGGGAAACATGAACAAAGTAGAATATATGTATATACAATGTACTAAAACTCACTCTTTTGTACAATGAATGAATAATTTTGATTTTAATGTATATTTCAAATTCACGTCATTTAAAGAAAGTCACATATACCTAAAAGGATATGTGTAAAAGGATGTATGTGGAATATAAAATTACTAATTTTGTCATTCTTAACTTATAGTATAATTTATAACATATTTTCAGGAAAAAAATGACAAAGCATATTAAGTTTTAAAGACAGTCAAATCCTTTCACATCATCAGGAAGTCTTATCTCATAGTAAAAAATGGGGAAAAAACCCTCTGGAGGCTGTAGAAAAGGCCTAGAGCCCATAGCATGTCACCCCTAGCGTCCTAAACCAGAGCCTCAACCCAGCTTTCTAGATTCATTTCCTCTTATACCTTATATATCAAATTTTCTTTCCTAATGATACTAAACTACTTACCCTTCTCCCTGTGGCTTTGTTCATTTAATTCCTAAAGTTTGAAAAAGACCTACCCTGTAAACACTTGTCAAAAAGCATGATTTGCTGAGATCTAGCTGTAATTTTACTTCACTGAGAAGCCTCCTCTGTACACTCTCCTATATACAACCCAGGAATAGAGGAGAGAATCTTAGAGCAAGATAGTTGACTTTCTGCAGCACATTTCTTTTTTTTTGGGGGGGGGGTTAATTTTTATTTATTGTCCATAATGAGTTACAACATTTAGTGGGCAAACAATGAGTTGTTATCCCCAATTCCCCGCTGCCCTCCCCTCCCCCCTCCACTGGATAACCTCCTCCATGGGTCATCTGGATCAGTCCTTGTGACAGGGGACCATGGATAGCCTAGTATTTAGCCAGGTTCTCCTGGCCATGCCTCTGGATGATCTCCCCCACCACGGCTCTTACAATCTTTCCGCCCCCTCTTCCGCATAGTTCCCTGAGTCGTGGTGGATGAGTATTAAGGCTGCTTTAAGGTTGTGAGCTTAGGGGTCTTTGTGTCGAAATCATTGGTTTCTGTCTCACTGGCTTATCCTGTGTTGATTTAATGGCTGTGGCTGTGGGCCCCTTGTTCATCCCGTCAT
>PVHP010054853.1:0-10315 GCA_004024765.1 Zapus hudsonius | reverse complement strand
TAACTCAGAGGATGCATCACACAACCATGGTGGCCCAAACCCCTCCAGTTGGAGGACAGGAAATGCAGGAGGAGTCTAGAGGCCGAGAAACAGCAGGAGCAGTGTCCAAGGGTCAGGGAAGGTGGACGTACCTGTCAGGGAGACAGGAAGCCCTTCCTTTCCCTTGTTTTTATTCTGTTCAGACCCTTGGTGGATTAAATGGTCCCCACATTGAGGAGGGCCATCTGTTTTATTGTCTACCAATTATAGTACTAAGCTTTTCCAGAAATATCTTTAGCCACACACCCAGATATAATGGTTCATTAGCTCTCTGAGAATTTTCTAGAGCAGTCCAGTTGGCACATAAAACTAGCCATCAGTGTCCTCTTTCCTCCCTCACTTCATCCCTCTTTCCTTCCTCCCTCCCTTTTTACTTTCTCCCTCCTTTCCTTCCTTCCTTCCTTCCTCCTTCCTTCCTTCCTTCCTTCCTTCCTTCCTTCCTTCCTTCCTTCCTTCCTTCCTTCCTTCCTTCCTTCCTTCCTTCCTGTATCCGAGTTCTTCTCTGTGTAAGCACTCTTTCTCATGTAGCTCTGACCATCAAATAGTATCTGCTGCCTGGGAGGAAAGCCAGCAACTCTAAGTGCTGAGGGATGTAGTGAATTCTGGAGCTAAAAAGCAGACAGCAGCTGTGCTGGGAAGCAGGAGGGAGAGGCTCCAAGCAGGAGTCTCAAAGCAGAGCCTTGAGACACAGCTCTGCTCCTGTCTTAGAACTTGGGCTTGCAGCCAGAGGCTGGTTATCCTAGGAATTCAGCAACAGGGTAGGTAGCTGGTAAGCTGGCCCGGGAGAGTGGGGAGGGGGTGTTCAGAACATTTCAGAATCCTGTGTTGATATGGTGGGCCAGATGGGCTGGAGACAAGGGCCTTAGCAGAGGGCTGTAACTGATACTATAGCACACAGCCTTGGGAAATTGCCCACGTGTAGTGGTCAGTGGAAGGAAGGAGAGATCTGAGATGTGCGGCATAGACTGGGTGGGCAAGATGTGAGGAGCAAGGAAAGGAGCGATGATTGGTGCTTTCCAGATCACCGGTGGGGGGGGGGCGGAAGAAGCAGGCTTCAGACTGAGTTGGTTATGGGACAGCCTGAGGGAAGTCCAGTAGACACTTGTCATTGGGATTTGGAGCTCAGGAGGGAAGGAGGACAGATTCTCAGCCAGAGCTAAGCTTCACAGACTGGTTGCCTAGTGAAGGGGACCTGGTATGGATTCACGTGCCATCACCTATAACTGCACAACTTGCTTTCCATCTCTAGGCCTCAGTTTACTCCTCTGAGAGTAGAGATGGCATTAGGCTTGCAGTGAGGATTTCATGGGATTGTGTACATAGACCGTGATTTGGGACTCTTCATGGTCACAAATCATGAAAGACAGGATAGGCCAAGACGCTGGGGACAGCTGTGACATCGAGCCTGTAAGAATGCTCTTTTGCTCCACTATTTCAGGAAAATGGTGATAAAAGGTTATAGTTTAAAATCTTGTAAAATTCTCAATGGTGCCAGTCAAGATGGTAGCCACGTAACCATGCTAGATCTCCCAGGGTGAGATCAGAAGGCAGCAAGAACTGTGGACAACTTAATTCTACCAACAAGACCAGAAATGGTAGCAGACACCCTGGCAGGAGATGAACCACCCATAGCACGTCAGCTAGGGCCCAGGGGAAACCACAGAGGAAGTAGAGGGATGAGCAAGTGTGCTGCTCCCACAGCCAGCCTGACAACCTGCGCCAGGGTGATGAAGACAGACACTGAGGATACTCAAAATGTTCCAAACCAGAAATCTAGAAGCTGCTAAGAGCTCAACACTAAAGAAGACTTAAAACTCAACCACTGTGGCTCAGGGAACTTTGGGGAAAGATTGTAAGAGCCACGGTGGGGGAATATCCAGAGGCATAGCCCTCAGTCCCCATGGAGCACACCAGCAATCCCATCGAGGAGGGTCCTCAGTGGAATGGGGGCAGGGAGGAGGGAAATGGAGGTACCAACACAAGACTTGCTTATACAAAGTTTCTACTTAATTAATTCTCAGTACTTATATCACCTATCTCTAAATATATTGAACAAGCCAGGTTAAATGTACTCTGTTTTTAAGTGAACAAAATGACACTCTAAGGCACTACTAAATCCAAGCCTTGCTGCTAAGCAGCTGTGAGACCTTGGGGAGCACTGACTTCCTCTGAGCCTCAGATCTGAATTCTCACTTAGCTTTCTCCCAGTCCTGAAAGTCGGGTTCCAAAGGCAGCCAACTGGGAGTCTCATTTCAGGTTCTTTATGGATGAAAGTGAAATGAAGGATGTTTGTGTTCAGGTCGGGGAGGGGACAGTCCACAGTGAGCAGAAAACCACCTCGGGCTGGATGGGGACAGCTTGGTGGATGGCAGGAGGATCCGGCCAGGAAGTGGGAGCCTGGCTGTGTTCCAGGGGATTCTGAGAGTTCCTGGGCCGGCCACACTCTCATGACCAGACAGTCTGGTCTCTTCACTGTTACCATCAGTTGCGGAAGTGAGGTATTGAACAAGTTTTAATAATGAATGAAATGGTTTTTAAGGCCTTGGGCAAGTTACTCAATTTCCCTGAGCTTTGGTTTCCTTCTCCACAAAATGAGCTCCAGGTGTGCTGGTAACTCGGGTTCATGAGAACGTGGCTTATTTACTTACCCGCACTGGTGTTCACAGAGACGTCCAGAGCATCACATGAGAGCAAAGGAATAAAAAGATAAAACTTTGAATTTGTCAATGGCTTTCTCCTGCTCGAAGATGAAGTCCCAACTCCTTCGCTTCCGTCACGACCTCATGCAGCCCTCCATCCTCTAGAACCAGGGAAGCTGAGGAGACTTCTCCCCTGCTGGGCAGCCATTTGCTTACTCATTCCTTACTCCAGACTCAGCTGACCCAGATTCTTCCTTAGGAAGCTTCCTGTACCTGAGAAGGTCTGTCTAGCATCGGTCTCTGAAGTTTCCTGTAGTGCCTGCCTCCTTTGCTCCCTGTGCCTGCCTGGAGCTGCTCCCATGACCTCTGAGCACCCAGCTGTGTGCCTTACCACTCTGAGGGCATGCCAGAGAGGAGGTACCCATCAACACGGTGGGGTGGAGGAAGGACACACCCCACAGCCCTGGCCGGTCTGATTGAACACATGGTGATATAAGAGAAACGGAAAAGGAGGTCATGAGCAGGACTCACTGAAGAAATCACTGGAGACACAGGGGCAGGAGTTTCCCGGAGAAGGGTCGCACAGGGCCCAGGAGGAAGTCTGCTGTTCACTGCCACTTCCTGTGAGGAAACAAAGGTCAAGCTCAGAAAAGAGAAAACCTGCAGATCCAAGGAACGCAATCTTGGAAAAGGTCACCAAGTTCCTGCCTGTAACTGCTGAGCCATCTCCAGGCCCAGAATCCTTTAGGAAGGGTGGCTGCGGAGGAGGAGACCAGCGAGTCACATAGTGTCCACTCAACCTTGTCACCAAAATCAAATCTTGCCACTCATTCTAGATTCTTCTTTGTCTGGATCTCACTTCCAGGTGCTGCTCTGTGTTTTCTGCTGTCCCCATCTGAGTCCTTGAACCCTCTGTGTTTCCCTTCCTCCAGGACTCTTCCCGTTACCCCTTGATCACAGAGCTCCAAGGCCAAGCTTTCTGAAGTGCACCTTTGAAAGTCCTTGTTATTAAAACCCTTAGCAGCCGGGCGTGGTGGCGCACACCTTTAACCCCAGCACTCGGGAGGCAGAGGTAGGAGGATCACTGTGAGTTCAAGGCCACCCTGAGACTACAGAGTGAATTCCAGGTCAGCCTTGACTAGAGCAAGACCCTACCTCGAAAAAACAAACAAATAAAAAAAACCCTTAGCAAACATTCTTCTAGTCACCACTGGTCCAGGACTTTCATGTGTCCTCCATTACAGCCTCATCCTGTCTCCCCTTCACAAGCACCCTAGGCTCTGCCAGGTCATAGACTCAGGTCTCTCAGGATGCCAAGTGTGTTCTCATCTCTCCTCTGTATCTACACTGTCCTCTGCGTGATCAGCTCGGACAGAGAACCCATTCAAAGTCATTTATAGAGAAGGAGAACCTATTAGCACAAAGAAGGTATTCACTTGCTATAGTTTGACCCTGAATGCCTCCCAAAGGCCCATGTAGAGGTGTAGTCTCCATGGTGATGCCCTTGGAAAGTGGTAGAACCTTTCTGAGGTGGGGACTACTGGATAGTCTTCAGGTCACTGGGGATATGTCCTTGAAGGGGATTGTGGGGACCTAGTCCTCTCTTCTTCTCTTTGGCCTCCTGACATGAAATCAATTTGTTATGCTGAGTTATGGTGAGTTGCCTCATCACAGGCCCAAAGCAATGCACTCCAAAACTGTGAACCAAAATGGGCCTCTTCACCCTGCAAGGTGGTCATCTCAGGGGGTTGTGTTCTAGTAACAGAAAGCTAACACAAGGCCCCCAAATAAAAGGTATCCAAAATGTAGAGCACATCCCAGTGAGAGAGTCTCTGCTGGTTCTTTGCTGTTTTCCAAGTAGAATATTCTACTCACACTGATTCTTAGGGTGGGGAAATGGCAGCCATGGGTTCTGACTTTGCATCCTCACAGTGTCCTGCATTCCAAGGCAAGAAACAGCTTTTTATCCTCACTAGCAGAAGATCCCTAGGGTCCATGGAATTGACACCCACAGATGATCCACGGTGCAGTGAAGAACAGGCTCTAGGAAGGGAAGGGAGGCAGCTCCTCATGGGAAAGGTTGCTGGGAGTGAGCCATTGTCTCCTCATTTACAGGCTTTTTCTAACCCTCCTTGGCTTTCTCCAAGAATTAAGTGTTTCTACCGAGTTCTTCCAGAAGTTTCCATGGATTCCTCTCTTCCAATATAAGTTGTGTTGCTGTGCTTTATTGATTATGTGGAAATCTAAAGAGACACAGCAGTCTCCAGGTATGAATAGTAAGAGAAGGTTGGAGAGGCAACATTTTCTCTATCCAATGGAAGTTTCTGGAAGGCAGAGATTATATCGGAAAGTGTGATCTACCTGTCACTCATATCTGACCCCTACTAGTCCCATGTGGACTGCATCACTTGAGCCCCGCTTCTGCTGAGACTTGGCCTGTGTGGCTCATTGGGCCAAGAAGGGAGCTGAGTTGTGTGTCTCTCCAGCTACTTCTCTGGAGGTTCCAGGTTGCTGGCTGCCTATAGGACCGGAGGTGGAAGTCCTTTCTGACAGCAAGCCTCTCCCCACAGGAGGGATTCTGAAAGCAGCTTCCTTCCCTTGCCCTCTCCAACCTGGCTCAGGCCCAGGGCCTGCTTTGCTTCACTCTGCATACCGTTCTCAGAGTGTGCAACCTGCTTCCTGCCAGGCCCCTCTGCTCAACACAGGCCTGGGTTCGGATGAATTGCCCAGGATCGATGCCATCCACACTGTGGGCACCTAATAATTCAGAAAATAAGGGACCATGAAACATTGGTTGAGTACAAAACACTAAGTTCTGTATGGAAAATGGACTCAGAGAAAAACGTTTTGATATTTTTTGACTAGGACTTACAGCATGACACATAGTTTATATTTCAGTGTGCGTGCATGTGTGTGTGCATGTGTGTGTGTGCACATGTGTGTGCGCACCTGTGTGTGTGCACTCATGTGCATGTATGTGTCTAGAAGCTTCATAAAGCAGTGCTTACCTTTATTATGTGTGACACAATGTGACATTAACTCTGCTCCATTTCCATTTTTAAATTAACTTCTCATTATGACATGCCAAATTGATTTCATGACCCACAAACCCGTTTAGCCATGACTTACAAAGCTGGCCTGGTGACCTTCCCCAGCCTGCCATTTGGAGGCAGGCATTCCAGCGTTGGAATTCACAGAGTGAGGATGCATCATTGTCGTGAAAAATCTGATGTAACTGCTTTTCTAGTTTAAGGTTTTCATAGAATTCTTACTCATATTTGTTGTTGTTGTTTTTAAAGGTTTAGCCTAACTTCAGAGCCAGGGGATCAGGCCTCATAAAACCTATGGCCAAGTGTGAATGGTTCCAAGCTTTGGGTCCATCACAGTTCCTGTCTGGGAACATGACAGGCCGTGCCCAGAGGTTCCTGCAAGGCCGAAGAGGACTGTCATCCTCTCCTCTCCTCGTCACTTGCCAAAGGGTCCCCACCTTCCTCACCAGCAGCTCCTTCTTGGCAGAAGCCTTGCCGAGGACCCTGTGATGGGCAGCGCTGGACCCAAGTGTCGTGCCAGGCCTGTGTGCTCCACTTGACAGCCTCTCAGCTGTCAATTCAGTCCAAGTTGCCCATCTGCTGTAAAACTGTCTAATTCTGTTTTCAAAAACCAAGTTAGATGCTCTCTGTAACCCAGGGTCCCCCTGTCATTCTCCCCATCGCCACACCATAAGACTTTCAGAAGGTAGAAAATAGTCACAGAGATTTTTTTAAGCTGTCATTTTAGCATCTGTGAACTCTGACTTCAACCACACATCACTTCCCTGCAAGATTCTTGAGACAGAAAAGTGACAAAGACAAGTTCAGGTAGGTGATGTGTGGCCAGGTGCGGCTTTGGTCACGAACTCCAAGGGAGCTTTGTGGACTGTACAGATGATTCGCCCAGCACAAGCTCACCGGACTTGCCCTCCATCAGGCATGAGCAAAGGAGTGGACGAAGCAGAGACCCCGTCCTCACTTTCAGGGGAAGGAGAAAAGAATCAGGACAGTGCCAAGTGCTGTGCACACACGAAGCCACAAAGGTGTGCGCTGGGCACCATGTGCACATGTATACACGCGTGTGGGCACCGTGAGCATTCCTGCCATGAGTGGTGCCAGGGAGGCCTTCTGCATTTCAGGAAAGAGCAGAGTGATTTAAAGGAAGAGCGTGTGCAAAGCCCAGGACGGTGAGCAGATCTCTCACCAGAGGGAGAGGTGGGTCAGGGCATGGACTGGAGTGCTCTGAGCAGCTCTTTTGTCCCATGCCAAACTGTGACCACTGTGTTGACATATAGAATCATGGCTTTGAAAGATTTTGAGTTCTGAGGAGATAAGGCCCCTGGTTCAGTTCTATCCCTAGTATTAACCATAAAATGATGATAATTCTTATTATAATTTTACAGAGATGGCAGTCCATCCAAGACCATGCCCTTAGAATTATTATTTTAATTGTGGTCAAATACAGATAACAAAGACTTCCATCTTCACCTTGCTATAGCAGACAGTTCCGTGACAATAAGTATGACACGCTGTTGTGAATCCATCAGCAAGATCTGTTTCCTGAATGTCTTTGTCATCTCAAATCAAATCAAATGAAAGTCTACCCTGTTTAACACCTGCCAAGTGCCTCCTTCACTTTCTAGCGCTATGAATTAGTCTTATCTCATTAAAGTTCACGTTCCAGAACTTCTTGCCTAAGGCTGAGTAATGTCCCACAGAATGAATAGTCTAGATTTTGTTATCCATTCTGCTGATTTATGCCTTGGCTTCTGTGGCTAGCCCCCTAGGAAAGTGGCTGGACAGGGTCCCTGGCTCCTCTTTCAGTCCTTCAGGCCCAGAGGTTAGGTCCCTGCTCTATGTCCTCTGCGCTTTGTGCAGGTCCCCGATGACCCTGCTGCCTGGGGAGAATCTGTACTGACTTGTTGGCATGTTCTTTCCTCTTTGCTAGGTTTCCTGGCCGGCAAGAAGCCTGATTCACCTGTGATGCTATATACGGCAAAGGAAGAGTCCACTCTGGGTGGATGAGCAAATCTGGAAAGGGTTGAGGGAGGGAGGGTAAAGTCATGGTTTTTTACACAACGTGTGACTCTGATTTTGTTGAAAATGACAATTCTGCCCCTGAAATAAAAATAGACCTAATTTTTCTCCCTGTGGGAGAAACAGAAACCCACAGAGAGCCTGCCAGACACCCAAGGGCCAGAAGTGGCTCAGCCAGGACAGAATCCAGACTCTGCTGTCACCAAGTCCAGCTACCAGGAAAGGACAATGTCTTCTCTTTCTTCTGCTTTTGTCTACTATGTCTCTGTCCCTATGGTCAGAGCAGGAGAGAGGGCAGACTCTTGCTGGGCTCTAGCCTTGGCCTTGGGGTCTCACTCAGTTGGGTGACCTGCAAAGAACACTTTATATCTGTCAATGTTCATCAGCTCAGGGCTGGCTCAGGATGGAGGCCCTCGGGGAGCTCAGATCTGGTGACTTGGCAGGAGCATCATGGAGGGAGCTATGTACTCTCTGAAGCAGCTCCTCCTGAGGAGGAGGAGACGAAAGGAGAGGAGAGGGAAGAGAAGAGAGGAGAGGAGAGAGAAGAAAGGGAAGGAGAGGGGTAGGAAGAGGGGAGGGGAGGAGGGGGAGAGGAGGAGAGAAGAGAACAGGAGAGGAGAGGGGAGGAGGGGGGAACAGAGGAAAGGAGAAGGGAAGCGAGGGAAGGGGAGGGGAGGAGAGAGGAGAGAAGAGAGGAGGAGAAGGGAGAGGGGGAGGAGAGAGGGAAAGGGAAGAGAGGAGAGGAAGGGAGGAAAGGAGAGGGGAGGAGGGGCAAGAGGAGAGGAGAGGAAGGGGAGGGAGAAAATGAGGGAAAAGGAGGGAAGGGGAGGGGAAGGGAGGAGAGGAGAGGATCTACTTACTGCGGTGGAGTACACTGTTAGTGTGTGTGACAGATAGAGGTCAAAGGCAGAATGTGGGTGTGTGAGAAAGAAGTGCAGTGTGTGTGTGCTCGAAATACAAGGTGTGTGTGTGGGGGGCACATGCACATGGGACACAGGGACAGAAGCAGGGAGAGGCAGCCTAAGTGATACAGAGATGCAAATAGAACCTTCTCAGTGAGTTTTGAGGTTATGTGATCTCAAGTGCTGGGAACATTTCCTGGCACACAAGACTGGCTATGTCGTGGTTATCATTGAAACAGACACACACAGAAAGAGGCAGATTTGTAAAGAGAGAGGAATGTGGAGGTAGGGGGTGGAGAGAAAGGACTTTGCTCTTGAAGCCCCACAATGTAACAGAAAGCAGGCCCTGGGAACAGATGATCCCCCAAAAGCTCCCTCTGCTCGCTCACCTGCCTCCTCCGTTGTACTTTCAAACTTAAATACCACAGCCTTCAAACGTGGAAAGGAATATCGTTTCTTGATTCCTGGGAGTACCCCCACACACCAGGCTTAGAGAACCTGCCTGGTAACAGAAATGGGGTGCTGGGGGTGTAGGCATCCCTTGTGTGGGCATCCCATGCTCCCTTGCGGCTCAGCTCCCCCATACCAGGTTCCTGAGTCCAGTGTGCCCTCCCCCGAAACATCATCTGGGCTTTGACCCACCTTTAGCAGAAGGGGAGGCGCTTCCAAGGAACGCAAGATGAAAGGTGAACCATGTGCCCCTGGGTGGGTCCTTGTCACTACAGGCTCTGCAAGGATTCCCTAGCAGAGCTCCCTCTGAGCCGAGCAGGGAGCTGTAGCCCAGCCTGAGCTTGAAGTCACACCATGTGGCTTGATTTACAGTTTCCATCATCACAGTGGGACTTTTGGGTTAAGCTCTTTTGGTTAATATGTAAAGCCCCATTTTTTATTTGGTGTCTAGATGGAGATGAGCAAGAGGGCAGTTGGGAGGCTCATTAAAGACTGTCCTGGCAGACCCCAGTCCTCTGCTGTCAGACTGTTTCTGACCCCCTTTGTGGATGAGAGCTGTACTAATTGCATTTCCAACACATCTTTGCCTCCAGAAAAGCAAATAACCACTATCTGCATTTGGCTCAGACCCTCCCAGCTGTGGGAAATAGTCAGCAAGGAGCCTAAAAGGAGTGAGGAACCAAGGGATCCAGACTCCTGTGATGAGGGAGCACTGGCCCACCCGGCATGGCCCCGGGAGAGGGGGCCGGCCAGCCCAGTGAGGCTTGGGCTGATGAAGCTTACGGAGGTGCTGCTGTTATGGGCCATACACCCGGGCACAGTTAGCATTTAAAAGCCAAGAATAAATAGTCTTGATAGGTATAGAGTAGCAATGGTAGAGTAGGGGGGGAGACAGAGAGAGAGAGATAGAGAGAGAGAGATATGAGGCATCACCCAGTACTTCTGCCAAGAGGGGCTTCCTTGCAGTGAAGATGTGCAAACGATCGTGTACATCTGGTTGGTCCTCAGTCTGTGCAGCTATGAGGGAAGGCCGTGCAGGGCTTCGTCCTGTGCACGGTGGGTCATTACATCAGTGACTTGGCCCATCTGCCCCAGGGGAGAGTCTAGGTTCCAACACGAATAAGCCATGATCTGAGAACATCATTGAGAAGACGAGGAGTGAGGTCCAGGAGGCGAGGACTGGTTTTACTGGGATCCATGTCTTTCCCGGAGCCAGGAG
>PVHP010054852.1:0-10303 GCA_004024765.1 Zapus hudsonius | reverse complement strand
CATTGGGGGCAGGGAAATTCATAAAATGTATCTAATTATTAATATTAAATATGTTTTTAAAAATTATCTATATTGTGTTCTTTCTCTGAGATATGGCAATTTTATCTTTTTGGGTTAAAAGACCATTGCTGTCTAAATGCTAGAATTAATGTAGACTTTATATTTTATAATTCAAGAAATATATGTAATTATGATATATATTTTTCAATAACTTCTTAAGAATGTGCATACCTGGGTTAAAAGAAAATCAGGTAATTCTTTTAGTGTCTTATACAGTGACCTCACTAGAAAGTAATCTTTAGAATTTATTATGTGGTTTTTATTAAGGATTTCTTCATATTCTCAGTGAATTACCAAGTTAACTTACTGTCATGGTTTGATCTAGGTGTCCCCCACAAACGAATGAATGTGTTCTCAGTGATGGATCCTTAGCTGATGGCAGTTCGGGAATTAGAACCTCACTAGATCTGTGTTGTTGGGGGCGGGCTTATGGGGTTATAAGCCAGCTTCCCCTTGCCAGTGTTTGGCACGCCTTCCTGTCGCTCTTTGCAGTGCTTTGGCAGAGGTGATGTCCACCCCTCTGATCATACCATCATTTTCCCTGCCAGGATGGAGTCTCCCCTCGAGTCCGTAAGCCAAATAAACCCATTCCTCCACAAGTGGCTTTTGTGCTTGGGTTCTTTCTGTGCAGCAACTAGGAAGCTGACTGCAATACTTACTATCTACAGGAAAAATGGCATTGGGTTACACGGTGTGGGAGAGAAGAGAAATATTGTTCTTGCTCTCAATTAATTTATCATTTTAGTCACTGATCTTGTCAAAACACATGGCAACCCTGTTTTATGAGTAAAGGTGGTGTCACGCATGACTAAATGTGGCTCCCACTTCACAATGGTCTTACATCCATTCACCTGTCTGTGATGTCTTCCTCAGTATCTTTAGTGAGCTGTGAAACCACGTGGAGGGAAGATGTGTGGCTTTAGATGGTTCTTGATCAGGGCTGGGTAAAGTGAGAAGGAATCTGGCGGATACATGGTCTAACTATTAGATCTTCTGGTGGAAAGAAGCCCCTCCATTTCTTCCCTCAGTCCTGGTCACCTAGGAACCCAGACTTTGCCATGCAGATACATGTATCTATTTTAAATTCAGAGTCAGCATTACCTTTTTGTCCATAGCCCACCTAACTGAAATATAACTTTGGCTTACCTGTAGGAGGATGGATCTGGTTTTAGAAAAGAAAAGAAAAAAAAACTTCTATTCATTGTCCCTATCTGAAAATTCAATGAAATCTCTGGTTCAACACAGTAAAAACACACTGGATTGGGAATTGACTATAGTTTTCAATTTATTCCTTGATGCTTTAGTAATTTTCCTTCCAAATAATTCAAATCTTCACATGTTTTATTTAAGTATTTTTGTATGCATATTTGTGTGTGGTGTGTATGCATGTATGTGTGCATGTTTGTATGTATGTGGCTACATGCATCTATTAAGACATTTTTTTTATTGTCCATAATGAGTTCTGAGTCCGTGGGTTAGTTAGGGAGTTGCAGCATGCATCAACTCCCTGTTCACCCACCGGGGCTGGGTGAGCAGAGGCTTGGAATAGCTATGAGCTGACGAGAGATGAGACTCTCAGGAAACCGCGTCAGTGGGCAGTTCTCATTTTATTGTATAGATAGCAGTTGTTTATATAGAGAAACGTCAGAGGTAGAAGCATAGGAAGCAAGATCTGTGAGCATCTCATGAGTTTGATTGGTAGGGGCCAGTATCCTTTGGATACCTATTTTGCATAGATAAATTGAGGGGGCTACGTGACTCTATACATGGATATGTATAGAATTGTGATGTCAGCAGAGGAAATGTAACCTTATTGTTTAGGTTTGTTATTGCAGCTCGGCTAAGTTAGGCTTTGAACTGTCTGCTTATCTCAGGGCACAGCTGCAGCCTGCCTGGGGGCTGGAGTGTTCAGGATTGCTAAGATTTATAGGGGCCCTGAGACTTTGCCTCAACTTCCTTATCAGAAGGAGACAGTCCCAGAAGCCTGCCAGACTCAGCAAAGCCCTACATCCTCCATGCCCCTTTTAGCAGGGTCCCACAATGATTTACATTATTTAGTGGGCAAATGATGAGTTGTTATTCCCAGTTCCCCAATGCCCGTCTTCCTCATCCCCACTTGGCTGGGTATCCTCCTCCATGGGCAGTCTGGATCAGTCCTTGGGGATCATGGATAGCCTAGTATTCAGCCCGGTTCTCCTGGCCCTAGTACGTTGTTACTCAGGGGTGTCTTGCCTCTGGATATTCTCCCCCACCACGACTCTCACAATCTTTCCACCCCCTCTTCCGTTCAGTTCCTTGAGTAGTGGTGGGTGAGTATTAAGGCTGCTTTAATGTTGAGAATTTAAGGGTCCTTGTGTCAAAAATCGTTGGTTTCTGTCTCACTGGCTTATCCAGTGTTGATTGAATGGCTGTGGCTGTGGGTCCCTTGTTCATCCCGTCATTCTCTTCGGGGTTCCATATGGATCCTCCATGATATGACTGTGGTGGCTCCTCTCTTTCCAGGATCTCAGCCATCGGCCTACGGTCGGTTGTTAGGGTTAGATGGGCCTCAGCTCTCTCGCTGCATGAAGTCATTTTTGACATGATAGTTTCAATTTATGATGGGTTTATTGGAGCATCATCTCATCCCAAGTCAGGCATGTCTGCTTAGGGAACTTTGTTATGTTTTAGAACCAAAGCCACCATTGGGAGAGAGGCAGCTTTGAAATTGAGGGAAGCTGTTTTCCATGTTTGTCTGCACTTTGGTTTAAATTCGGGGGCTTAGATAAAGGCAATGTGTAAAGACTGTGGTGTACTAGAAACCAAACCAGAGCCTGTTAACAGTGATGAGTGACACCCTGGGTCTCTAGAAGGACCTGGTACTGCTTGACATCTTTCACACGGACATTATCTTAGGGGTCTTCACATGGCAGTAGGTCCTTGTAGGTCTTCCAGCATCGCCACACCTTTACCACATAGTTACCTCAGGGGAGTCTGATAGGTCTGAGGTCCCTATGGGAATATTGTGATGTTTCAACACAAAATCTCTTCTAAATAACCAGGTGGATTTAAGATTGATGCCCATTTTTTTCTAGGATATGAGTATTACAATCAGTTAAGAAGTAGCTATTTCATAACATGGTTTTTGAACATTTGTTGTGTCCTTGGCTGGGGTGGGCATTGTGGGCAATTTGGAAATTTCAGGATTCCATTTTGATCACAGCCCTCACTGCCTGATCATTTCAGGAAAAATACATTTTTTTCTTGTTGTCTTTAATTTAAAGAAGTAACTTAGATATTTCTACCAGGTTCATGTAATTTTATACACAAGCAAAGCAACCTCTCAGAGTCACGTGCCATTGTAGGAGAACAAAAACCCTGTTTTTGCCCTCTCTCGTCAATAGCTTCACTGGATGATCCTTTGCAACAGCAAAGGCTAGCTGGGAGAAAAGGTACTTCATAGGTGTTTGACACAGAGCAGATTTTGTACAAAAATTAAGTCCTGAAGGAATAGTTCAACCCAAGTGTTTTCTGTAGTAGATTTCTCAAGAAACAGGATTGATTTGAAAGAATAGGATGTAACGGTAAGAAATTTGGAGAAACTCAGCCAGACCTATTTGTTCCTAGTGTTCCCTGTGTCCCTGTGTCTTGAGAGAAATGACACTCTTTTCTCAAGGTGCCAGGAGGACACTTCTTACCTAATGGTCTTATGACCAATATTATGAAATTTCAGAAAATCTCCCCTAGCTTTTACCATCTGCTTCCCAGGAGAAAGGAGGAGACATGGCTTTTCCTAAATTCACGATGGGGACTCGTTTGCAGTAACATACCCAGACCTCCAGCAGTCATCATCTTCCTCATTAGTATTCAGCTATAGAAATTATGATGAGTTTGCAAAAATTAAATTGTATTTATATATATTAAATGATATTTATATTAAATGATACTTAATATGAAACTAGTATGAGAAACCACCTAAGACGTTAAAAGACACAAACATCACACAAATTGTAGCTCACGATAAAGACAGAACACTCACTAGAAATTATTTCCTGCAATGTGCAAGCACACTGAGGAGGTTGGAAAATACCAAAAGGGAGAGAGAAAGCTAAGTGTGGGTGGGTGTATGGGAGAAGAAAAAATCTATGCCAATGACTGTGGGGTTCTTCCGAGTGACCAGCTCAGCTCAGACCTGAACAGATCCCCCCTGCTTAGTGTGAGGTATAATTGAACTGAGGTTATCTTGTTTCACTTCTGCCCTTTGAACTTTTGTGTTTACCAGTTGTCGTAGTCAGGCACATGCTGCTGGGATGATTCTCCAAACCAGGCACAATTTTGGGGAGGAAAGTATTTATTGAAACTAACAGATCCAGGGGAAGTTAAGGAAAAAGGCTGGCCCCCTTTCACAGATCCAAGCAGAGACAGACAAACTCACCACCAGTACCTCAAGCAGGCAAGCACACTCCCAAGAACTAACAAACAAGAGAAACTCCAGGCTTGAGCTCAGACTGCTTTTTGCGTATGTAAAGCTCGAATTCCAGACCCACCCCAGAAACACCTTAGGGCTGAACCCTAGGATCTGGCCAAGGTGACACACTTCCTCCAGCCAGAACTGGCTGGAGATAATTAACAATTTAATAAACATAATTATAATAAATTCTACTGGGGGACATTATTCAAACTACCACACCAGTGCAGGCCAAATTAAATGGCCTTAAAGGAATTGAAGAATTTTGCCCATAAAGCAATTTAATTTATTGAGTCTCTGAGGTAGCTATAGTCTTGTTTTAGATTTCATAGTAGTTCTGGAAGCTAGGTGCTATACATTTAGGTGATTATTTATCATTTCATAGAGTAAAGATTCAAAAGCTCAAGTGTTAAGTGGGAGTGGACACACACACACACACACAAACACACTCACATATATATTATTGATAGGAGACAGAAATTGGCCGGGTAGCTTAGGGGTGATGGACCCTAAGGTGAATAGCTTTTTCTTGGGTAAGTGCAGGAATTGTCCTTGGGTTAGGAAAAATCTAGGTCATTATACTTTCCTATAGATCAGAAATGTCAGAAGGCTGGCCCTTCCTTATCTCTGCCCTCATGGGAGTCCTTCCTCTCTTTTTCTAGAGATTTACAAAATTCACAACTCCAGACTCCTGGCATCAGGAGTAAACTGCTAAACCAGCCATGGATCCATGGGGCCAATAAAAAACCTGGCCTCTCTCATGTAGCCACTCCTCATGAAAACCCAGGTCTGAGTCTCCAGTGGGCTTCTTAAACCCCCTCTTGCTCTCCTGAGGAAGAGCTCCACTTTGCTTCCTTCTCTTACGTTCTAGGCTTTAGCCCCCTGTTCTTCCTCCTAAAGTTTTAAGCTCTAATAAAATCTTTCTGAGCTTTGTCCTCTGGTCTCTGGATTTTATTCTTCAAATTCATAGGACAAGGATCTGGGAACATCCCAAATTATCAGTGTGTTGACGTACAAGGAACCCAAAGCTGCTGTTTCAATATAACATATATCCTATGTTTGAGTGTGTGTATATATGTCCATGTGTGTGTTTGTGCACACATGAATGCACACACACCTTGAGGCCAGAGGACAACCTCAGGTATCATTCCCAAGAATGCTGTCCATCACTTTTTAGATGGGGCCTCTCATGGGCTTCAAAGTTCACCAATTTAACTAGACTAGCTGGCCAGCATGCCCCAGGGAATTGTCTGTCTCTCTCCTCAGTGGTGGGATTACCAGGGTGCACCACCATGCCAAGCGATTTATGTGAATACTGTAGCTGGGACTCAGAAACAGCCGGTGAACACCCGGGGCTTCACTGCTGTACTTCCCCCAGAGTTCGTATCTCAGAATGCCAAAGAATTGGGCAACTTTGACAGAGAGCATTTTCTTATCACACACGTTTATTCTCTATTGGAATCAGTTCAGAGGATTGGGGAAAGAGATAGGAGAAGCAGCCCAACCACAAAATCCAGCCACCAGTGTGGGGAGAACACATGGGAGAGGTTTTAGCCAAAATCTATGCTGTTTAGCTAAACAAGCAGGAAAAGAAAAGATCATGAGACGGAAAGGTTCAAATGGGAAGGAAATCCATGGTGTGGGGCTGGGGAGACCTTACCAGTCCCTAGAGAGCCAGAGGTCTTTCTTCTAGGCCATGTGGGTGAGGAAGAGAAAGAATTATCTGTTCAGTGGGTATTTCCTGCCCCAGGTGAGCAGGGAGACAGGTGGTTGGTTCATACCTGACCAATCAGTTTTAGTGCCTAGGTTTGAGCTAGACACCTCCCACTCAAGGGGAGGGGGTCTATGGAGCTGCCTGAAAGTGTCACAATACTACAGACTGAAGCCAGGTTTTCATGCTTGTGCTTGCCAGACAAGCACTTTACCAACTAGGTCATCTCCTCAGTTCCTCCTCTTTCTTTTTAAGACAGGATCTCATGTAGCCCAGGCTGGCTTCACACTATGGAGCCCAAGGCATGTGTTGAACTGATCCTCCTGCCTCTATCCCAACTCTGGTTTTGATCAAGCACCCAGGCCTGCCATGCTTTACGTACATATGCAGAGCTTTGTTCAAGCTTTTCTCCTTTAGGACTTAGCTTTGCCTGCCCAGATGCGATGGCATCTTTTCAGTCAAGACCAGGGTCATTACATAGGCACAGGACTCGCAGAGCTTGGGCTCTTGGAGTTTGAAGAGAATTGTGAGAATGCCACGCAATCTTCTTCCACCTACTTCTGGAAAAAGGAAGATTAGAAGGTTGGTACATTTGACATGACTTTGATGCGTTCAATGCTGACTAATGCTGCATTGGATAAAAATCTTGGGAAAAAGACCATTAGAGTAGCTATTTTTGCAGGTGTTTTAGAGCAAGAATCTGCTCACTCAGTGGTTCTGGGATAAATGTAACTAGGAAAAATGTTATTTTATTTTACTTTTATTTATTTTGAATCTTACAGGGAAGGGACATGGGAACGCTAGAAACAGAGAGGTAATTATTTTGATGAGTGTTTATGTTACTCATTACAAAGGCAAATCGATTTTTATTTCATAGAATCATTTGTCAAAAGCTTAGGAATATGGCACATGGATAATTGTGGCAAAAGCAATTACATTTCTTGATTAAAAAGAAGGAAAATGAGCAGTTCCCATTAATTAACAACATTATGATGACTCTCTGTTCAAATACCTCTTTGTTTGATCAATGCAAGGCGATTTTACATTTATATGGACAGACCTGTTACAGTTTGGGCAAAGATGTCCAGAGTTTTGCAATGTTAAAGAAAGATGACTACAGTTTTGTTAATTGACCTAATAAAATGCAGACACAAAAGTGTTAGAAAGGACACAGAGAAAAGATTCATGTTAGCAATCTTCCCATAATCTGGGAGGAGAGCCTTGCGTTGGTCTATAATCCAGATTACATATCTGTTTAACCATGACTACTGAGGTCAACTTCTGAGTCATCTAACGGCTTGATCCTGTCCTTCTGTGAGGCTCTGCCAAGCTTTGAGATTTCTCTCAGCAGGAGTTGACAGAGAGACATCAAATATCAGGGGGCGGGGAATGCATCAGAAATCTGCTTCTAAATAAGGCTCATTTAAAAACCATGGATTAATCTCAATTAAGCATGCAAGAATTCTTTTAGAAACTTTCTTGTGTGGGTTGTAGCTCGCTTTTATTACTGTGGGCATTTTTTTTTCTCCATCATTTAGGACAACTCATTAGAAAATTCACTAAATTCATTTGAGGTGATCAATTTGAAATGCAGTAATTAGTGGGCAATTGCATCACACTAAGAGTCTGTGGAGCAATGTATTAAATTAAGAATATGTAGCTTTTCATAAATTAAAATAAAAGATACTTTTCTACCATTACATTTTTAAGGCCACGTGATTTTTCTTCTATGGTTCATTTTGTTTTATTATCTCCTTGCCGACAAGTACAGATACAAATGGTCATGCCTGTCATAAACGCATTATGTGAGGATCCAAATCAGGAATATTGACTCTGATAGTGATATTGACGAAAGGCCTGACGAGGCAAATAACAACCTACATAAACATGGATCCCTAACAGAACAATTACATCAATAGGCAAGTAATCTTCATTACAGTTGCCTTCTCAGAAATGCTCACAGGGAAATAAATGACTAAGGATCCTTTTGAGAGCATTCCCAAGTAGGCACGTCTTTACTCATGCTTGTAAATTGTTACAATTAGGATTTAAATGGTTTCATGACTGGATAATGTTAGGGAGATAGGATTCCTGGTAGTACATCACCTTTCAAATGGTTTATAAGATTCACTGAGGGCTTTGTTTGTGTATGTGTGAGTGTGTGTATATATATATATATGTGTGTGAGGCTGCACACGAATGTGAATGTGTATGCACATGCGTGTGCATGCCAGAGAACAACCTCAGGTGTAATTTTTTTATGAATATTGTCCATATCATCATCATCGTCACCATCATTATTATTATCATTTGAGATAAGATCTCTCCTTGACTTGGAACTCACCAATTAGGTTAGACTGGCTGGCCAGCCAGCCCCAGGGAACCTGAGATTACAAGGACATGTCACCATATGCCATGTCTGGATTTTCCAGGTGGGCTTTGAGAATCAAACTAGGGTCTTCATGCTTGAGAAGCAAGCATTCACCTTGCCAACGGAGCCATCTGTCCAGCTCCACTGAGGGTCGTTAATATACAATGTGCTTCCTGCGTGTGATCTGAACTTCACACATGAGATGGAGGCTGTCCAGAGTAACTTTCAGGCTGGGAATCAGTGAGTAAAACACCTCATTGAGGCTGCCCAGTCAGCAGTGCTCAGAACAGAGCTAAGGCAGAAAACCACTCTGCCATCTCTGAGGAAGGGGCCACCGGAAATCATGGATATCCTTATGCGGTTAAGCTTTACCCAGTTAGACGATCAGAGCCATGAACTTGGCTGTTGTGACCATTGTCATCACACTCACCTCTTGCTATTATTATTCTAACGATAATCTGCAATAAGAAAAATAGGCATCCATGCACAGCCTCCTTGCTTTTCTGGTGAGTCTGGCACACTTCCAAAGGGTCATCATCAGTTTTCTCACTAAGAGATTGGGAAGAACGAGATTAATCCTTAAAGTATGAACTGGGGAGATAGAGGCAACACTGCAAATACTGGTAGTGGGTGTCTACAGGCATAATGAGTGAATCATTGAAATTCTTTGGTTAAGTTACTGTAACACTGTTGGGTTGGGCCCTCGGCTTTTCTTTCTGGTTTTTTTCCCCTCATTGCCATTATGATCATTATAATTCTTATCTTTCTCTCAAAAGATCCAAGACAGGAGCTGGAGAGATGGCTCAGTGGTTAAGGCACTTGCCAATAGTGCCTAAGGCCCAGGGTTCAATTCTCCATTACCCACATAAAGCCAGACTCACAAGGTGGGTGACCCTGGTGCTCTCTCTCTCTCTCTCTCTCTCTCTCTCTCTGTCTGTCTCTGTCTCTTTCTGTATCTCTTGGCTTGAAAATGAATAAATAAAATATTTTAAAAAAGAGATCCAAGACAACTGTCTGAACCTCATACTTCAGGCAAAAATCAATACTGTCTTAACATAATCAGGCAAAAATCAATACTGTCTTAACATAATTCAACTGGCATGTGATTAACAAACACAAAAAAATACTGTATTTGATGCTTTTAATAAAAATTTTAATATTTTATTTATTCATTTTCAAGCAGAGAGAGAGAGAGAGAGAGAGAGAGAGAGAGAGAGAGAGAGAGAGAGAGAGAGAGAGCGCACCAGGACCACCACCTTGTGGCTCTGGCTTATGTGGGTCCTGGGGAATTGAACCCAGGGCCTTAGGCACTGGAGCCAAGTGCCTTATCCGCTGAGCCATCTCTCCAGCCCTTAATAAAAATTTTAAAATGCTCCAAATCTCAGGAAGCTCAAGTTTAGTTCAGGCAATAAATAGCACATAAGGCTATAATCAAAGAGCTCTTGAGATACTTTTTTAAAAAAAGTTTATAAGTCTTGATTTTTTAAAATTTAGTTTTGGTGTGTGTGTTTGTGTGTGTGTGTGTGTGTGTGTGTGTGTGTGTGTGTGTGTGTGTGTGTGTGTGTTCGAGCACTTCAGAGCCATGGTACATGTGTGGAGGCCACATGCCTCCCCCATATGATGGTCCTCATCTTACACCTTGTTTGGAGAATAATCTCTGCTTGTTCCCAGGCTACTTGGCCCACAGGGAGCTAAGGCAAAGGTGCGATATGCA
>PVHP010054851.1:0-10316 GCA_004024765.1 Zapus hudsonius | reverse complement strand
CGCCCCCTAGTGCTGGGGTTAAAGGAGAGCTCCACCACGCCCCCTAGTGCTGGGATTAAAGGAGAGCTCCACCACACCCCCTAGTGCTGGGATTAAAGGAGAGCTCCACCACGACCCCTAGTGCTGGGATTAAAGGAGCGCTCCACCACACCCTCTAGTGCTGGGATTAAAGGAGAGCTCCACCACGACCCCTAGTGCTGGGATTAAAGAAGAGCTCTACCACCCCCAGCTTGTGCCACATTTTGTGTCCACTTTTGTGGGTGGTTGGGAACTGAACCTTGGCTGGTAAACTTTGCAAGCAAATGCCTTCAACTGCTGAGTCATCTCCCCAGCACCCCCTTTCCTTTTAAAAAAATCCTCAACTACCCTCCTGTCTCAACCCTCAAGGTCTGGGAGGATACGAGGCCCCTGTGGGTGGTGGTTCTTTCTCATCACACTCCTCCAGCTCTGGCCTGGGGACCAGAGGCTCCAGACGCTGTCCGTGGTTCTGACCGCCATGAGCCTCGGAAGGGCAGGAACGTCATGGCCTTCAGCTCTTTTGATCTTAACATCTGAGCAGTGTCCCCCGGCACAGCGTGGTGGGGTGCTGGGGTGCAGTGCTGCCCTGCCTTCCTCTCAGGGTCTGGAGGGCTCTGTGGGCGTTACTGCGGGATCAGGGATCTCTGTGGGACAGCCCAGCCCAGGAGCCCAAGTGTAGTGAACCCCAAGCCGGGCTTCAGTCCCAGCTCTCAGGAGGCTGAGGCAGGAGAGTCGCTGTGAGTGAAGAGTCCAGCCCGGGGCTACAGAGTGACTTTCTGGCCAACCTGGGATAGAGTGAGATATTGCCTCCAAATAAAAGGGGGGGGGAGATATTGCTCAGCTGTTAAGGAACAACCTGATGCACAGAGATGCATGCATTTGGAGTTCATTTGCAGTGACTGAAGGCCTGATGTGCCCATTTTCTCTCTCTCTCTCTCTCTCTGTTTGCAAATAAATGAAAATATATTAAAAATAAAAGAAGTTCCAGGCTCAAATTCCCACTTTCATCTTTAAAAATTAGCCTTGATGGGGCTGGGGAGGTGGCTAAGAAGCCGAGTCACTTGCTGCTCAAGCCCAAGTGCCTGAGTTCTGTCCCGAGACCCCACCCCAATGCAGTGGGGGATCCTGTACTCCCGACACTCTGACAGCAAGATGGCAGGCAGAGACGGAAGGATTTCCTGGACACTCACAGCGAGCTCAGCCAAGAACAGCAGAGTGAGATCCAGAGAGAGAAACCCTGCCTCAGAGGAGGAAGGAGCTGAGGTTGTCCTCTGACCTCCAGGTGGGCTCCAGTCTCTTCTCCAGCTTCCTTGCAGGTGACCAGCAGCGTCCCTTGCTGTCCCTGCTCCCTTCTTGCTGGAGGCAGGAGCCTCGCTCTTCTACCCAGAGCTCAGGACAGCCTCTTCAGGTCTCCAGAGACCCAGGAGGGACCCCTTCTCTCCCAAGTCCCAGAGTCACCTCAGGGCCAGGCTTCCCCTCACCACCAAGAGTCTGCGGTCTCCGGGACAGGGGAGGGAGGGAGGGGCTCCCTTATGTTCTATAAGCATCTTCTCTGTGGCCAATCAAGCAGGTCATTAATGTGAATGTCAGTTTAGTAATTTCTGTAAGATGAAGGGGCCTCTGAGCCCTTCACAGCAGGGTCCAGTATCTTCCGGGTCCTGGCTCACCCACACTGCTCTCTGCCCTCTGTTGGCTGCTTCAGGGTCTCACTCGAGCCCAAGATGACCTGGAATTCACTCTGTAGTCTCAGGCTGGCCTCAAACTCATGGTTCTTCTCCTACCTCTGCCTCCCAAGTGCTGGGATTAAAGGTGTGCACCATTATGCCCAGCCCCCTCCTTTTTTTTTGAAGAAAACATATTTTTTTGGTTTTTCGAGATAGGGTTTTGCTCTAGTCCAGGCTGACCTGGAATTCACTATGTAGTCTCAGGGTGGCCTTGAACTCATGGCGATCCTCCTACCTCTGCCTCCCAAGTGCTGGGATTAAAGGCATGTGCCACCACGCCAGGCTTGAAGAAAACATTTTTGAGTGGCACTTAGATCATCAGAAAGTTAAAGCATGTTTAAGAAGATGCACATATGTTAAACAGAAAGAATATAAGAGAAATCTTAAAGGACCAATTTTTTTGGCCTAAACTCAATTTCCTCTTATAAAGAACAAAAGGATAGGGCTGGAGAGATGGCTCAGCGGTTAAGGCACTTGCCTCCAGTGCCTAAGGTCCCGAGTTCAATTCCCCAGGACCCACATAAGCCAGACCACAAGGTGGTGGCCATGGTATGCGCTCTCTCTCTCTCTCTCTCTCTCTCTCTCTCTCTCTTCTTGAAAATGAATAAATAAAATATTTTTAAAAAAGAACAAAAGGATAATTGTCAGGTTAAACAAAGATTAACACCATGCCTAAATGTAAGGGTTCTTAACTGTTTACAGGGTCTCAAATCTGATAGGCAAAAAGAGGGGGCCAGGCATGGTGGTACACACCTTCAATCCCACACTTGGGAGGCAGAGGTAGGAGGTTTGTAGTGATTTCGAGGTCAGCCTGGGACTACATTGAGCGTGTACCTCAAAAAATAGGGGCAGGGCTGGAGAGATGGCTCAGCGGTTAAGGCACTTGCCTCCAGTGCCTAAGGCCCTGGGTTCAATTCCTCAGGACCCACATAAGCCAGACCCACAACGTGGTGGCCCTGTCTCTCTCTCTCTCTCTCTCTCTCTCTCTCTCTCTCTGTATCTCTGCTTGAAAATGAATAAATAAAATATTTTTAAAAATAGGGACAGGGGCACTTGCATCTATGTAGCATATTCTCCCGTTCTGCCAGGACATTACAGGAGTGGGTTCTCAGGAGGCCAGTTTACCAAAGGCCTGGGGGGTGTTAAGGGCCTGATCCTACTGGTGGGCACCTCTGAGAGTGGACAAAGGTAGGACTTTCCCAGTGCACTCTTAGCTCCACACAAGTTTCCCCGTGTGTGGTGAGTTCACAGGAACCTTTGGAGAGAAGGTTCACCTCCACTGTTTTCTGGCCCATGACTTAAGTGGAAGAAGAAGAACTCAAGGTCCCATCAAGTTCAAGTTGGTCACTGTCAGGGCAGGACGGGGGCCGGTGGCTGGACTCTGATAGGTCAGTGTCAACAAGTCTAGGTTGGGAGAGGGGGTAGCTGGGGAGGCACACACACCTCTCTCCAAAGTCACCTGGGAAACTCCAACACTAGGTATGGTTGGGGGTCCATAGGCTCCAGGACGCCCCTCCATTCACTGACATGGAGGGGAGGCCTGCAGCTTGGAGGTGCCCCAGGGTAGAGAGACCTCCTGGTGAGGGTGGGCAGCGGACAGTCAGCAGGGAAGGTCTCATCACTTCGTTTACTTCTGAATAAACCGTTTCCCATGCTGATGGGGTCGGGGAGGCTGACGTCCGTGGTCGTGGTTGCTGGGCGCTGAAGTTCAGGGAAGACATTTCCTCCACCTGAAAAGTAGGAGCAGGACCCGTGAGTCAGTGTCAAGGTCAGAGCCTCGCTCAGCTGGGGATGTCACACCACTCTGCTGTCCCTCCCGCAGTGGCGACTTTGGAAAGGGCGTTGGTCACTCATCCTCCGCTTGCTGAATCCTGGTGCGTGTTCATTAGAGGAGACAGAGGGTGGGTGGGGACCATGCGAGAGGACACTCGGCCATCAGAACCAGCAACGCAGAAATGTGCACAGCAGTACCAGGAGCCTCAGAGGCAGGGCGAGGTGAGAGAGACCAGATGCAGGTGTGGATTAATGCATCCTGACTTGTGTTGCTGTTTGCAGGGAAGGACTGAGAGGGGGTTGTGAGGAGGCAGGGGAGGTCGCCAGGTGGTGGGTTTGTGTGCTGCTTGTGAGCGTGTTCAGCCTGTGACAGGTCACACACTGAGGAAGTGTAAGGCCCAAACTGAACTAAAGCACTGCCATGTTTAAACTTTCTATAACCTTGTTCTTACTCCCCCTCCCCGGGACTATTCCGGGAACTTGCAGGACAGAAGGGACTTCTCAGAAACAGACTTCCACAGGACTGAATCCAGCCTGAACCAGACCTCGAGGAACCGGTTCATATTTGCCAAGAAATCTTGTCTGGGCTTCACTATGTTAGGCCAGACCTACAAGATACCCCACTCCAGGACGCTGAGGTAACCTGGTACACAGATGGGAGTAGCTTCATCTCCGGAGGCATGCGTAAGGCAGGGGCAGCCGTGACCTCAGAGACAGATGTCATCTGGGCTGAGGCTCTACCGCCAGGGACGTCAGCTCAGAGAGCAGAGCTGATAGCATTGACCAAGGCACTCCAACTGGGACAAGGTAAGAGACTTAACCTCTACACCGATAGTTGATACGCCTTTGCCACCCTGCATATACATGGAGCCATATACAAAGAAAGAGGGCTGCAGAGGGGAAAAACTATTAGAAATAAGACTGAGATACTTGAGCTTCTGAAGGCCATCTGGTAGCCCAAGAAGCTGGCACTGCCCGGGCCACCAGAAGGGAGATGACCCAATAGTGAAGGGAAACACCCTTGCCGACCAAACTGCTCATGAAGTAGCAAATCAGGCCCAGGTCATGTTGACTCTACCGGACCGAGAATCTCGAGAGCTGTATCCACCTCCCTTTGGGTGTAAACCCTATGAAGACACATGGGCCAGAGAGCACTCAGGAGAACAGATTACTGATGGTGATGGTGGAAATTGCCATCCGGAAAAATACTGTTGCCCCACCTGATGGGAAGACACCTGACTGAAAGACGACATAGAGGAACCCATGTAGGGGAGCAAAAATTAAAAGAACTGATGCGGTCCTCCCCCTTCAAGATACAACGGTTGGCTCAGATAATACAAGAGACTGTCAAAAATTGCTTGACTTGCAGATTAGTAAATGCAATGACAAGTATAGGTCCTGCACCAGGAAGGTGGATGCGAGGAACAATGCCAGGTACTTATTAAGATCTTACTGAAATAAAACAGGGCAAGATGAGTTCAAGGCCACCCTGAGACTACATAGTAAATTCCAGGTCAGCCTGGGCTAGAGTGAGACCCTACCTCGAAAAACCAAAAAAAAAAAAAAAAAAAAAAAAACAGGGCAAGTTCCGCTATAAATATTTGCTAGTTTTTATAGATACTTTCTCAGGATGGATGGAGGCTTTCCCTGTGAGCCACGAAACGGCTCACGTAGTCGCCAAAAAGCTATTGGAAGAAATAGTTCCCAGGTTTGGAGTACCCCTGATGTTAGGGTCAGACAATGGGCCAGCTTTCATCTCTCAGGTAAGTCGAGGGGTAGCCCAATCCCTGGGGGCCGATTGGAAATTACATTGTGCATACCACCCCCAAGGTTCTGGGCAAGTAGAACGAATGAATCGGACTCTAAAAGAGACCCTAACTAAATGTACCTCAGAGACTGGCGGAGACTGGGGGACTCTCCTCCCCTTTGCCCTATATAAAGTTAGAAATACCCCCTACCAGCTGGGGTTAACCCTTTTTGAAATCATGTTCGGGCGACCTAGGCCCCTGGTCCCCTCATTGGGACACGAACTAGTCGTGCCAGAGGAAGAACTAGACTTACTGTCTAGTCTAAAACAACTTTTTAAGGCTCACAAGGAAATATGGCCGAGGCTTAGAGACCTATCCTCTACTAATCCTTCTCTTGAACCCACCCTTTCAAGCCTGGTGATTGGGTGCTGGTGCGGAGACATCGTTCCAAGAACCTTGAACCTCGCTGGAGAGGGCCCTATATTGTGATCCTGACCACCCCGACTGCCCTAAAGTTGGATGGTATATCGGCTTGGATCCATCATTCTCACGTTAAGGTGGTTCCTGACCCCTCCAGAGGACCACCCCAGCCGGAGGATGCCGACCCACAGTCAGAGCAGGACACCTGAACTGCTATCCGACATCCAACAGACCCGCTCCGCCTAAAGATACACAAGTTGCCTGCCCTTGACTGAACTATGCTTTTGATTGCTAAGATCGTTTTTGTTTTTTTATTACCCATTTCCCTAACTTCAAACCCCCACCAACCATGGAATATAACTTGGAAACTTACCATACCAGGAATGGAACAACCCCTATATGTCACCTCCAAGGTAGTACCCCCCAACACTTGGTATCCGCAACTGATCCCATTTGACCATCACAAACTATTTCAGGCTATAGGGTATGGGCAACCCTGGCAGCAGATTGGCTTATGGTATATTTGCCCGGGAAGTCACTTCCACGATCAAGAGCGTGGATGTGGAGGCTGCGGATCATGGGGTTGTGAGACTAGTGTTTCTGCATGGCGCAGGGATGGGCCATTCAACCCAGGCCAAGGCTCCTGGCCCACATGATGGGGGGACTGGATAAAGATCCAGAGCATAGATAGAACCAAGGCCGAGATTACTTTCACCGACAAAGGAATCACCCCAGATTGGAGCACCCCTCGATATTGGGGTTTGAGGCTTTATGACCCCTATGGAACTGACTATGAGGCTCCTTAGAAAGTTTTGTTTTGTTTTTTGAGGTAGGGTCTCACTCTAGTCCAGGCTTACCTGGAATTCTCTATGTAGTCTCAGGGTGGCCTTGAACTCATGGCGATCCTCCTACCTCTGTCTCCTGAGTGCTGGGATTAAAGGCATGTGCCACCACGCCCGGCTCTCCTTAGAAAGGTTTTTGGTTTCTACGCCTGAGTAGAGTATTGTGGCGTGTGCTGTGTGGAGTGTGATGTATACACACGTGTGTGTGTGTGTGTGTGAGTGCTTGCAGAGCCCCGAGAACTTCAGCTGCCTTCTCTAGGGCTCATCTGCATACTTCCTCGGGATGTCCCTCATCCTGGAGCTGCTCCTGTTCCATCCTGAGTCCAGTAGTTCTCCTGTCCCCAACTGGGGCTTTTACACGTGTGTGTGGCCACGCTCAGCTTGCTGTAGGGGTTCTGGGGAGTATCCTGTAATCTATGGGGTTTTTGTTTTGTTTTTCCCAGGTAGGGTCTTCCTCTAGCCCAGGCTAACCTGGATTTCACTAGGTAGTCTCAGGGTGGCCTTGAACTCTTGGCGATCCTCCTACCTCTGCTCTCCAAGTGCTGGGATTAAAGGCGTGCACCGCCTCTTCCAGATAATCTATGTTTTGAACTAGGCAGCGTGTCCATTTCACAGGTGCCAAAACTGAGGATCAAAGGTGTGAAGTTCCGTGTGGAGTGTCTCAGAGTTCCTCAGAATGACAGCTACCATTTAACACAGGACAGGGACAGTGACAAAGTGCACACCCTTGTGTGGGATAGACAGACCCATGGCAGCGACTAACCAACCAGTCCTTCCTTGTGCTGCCTTGAGGAATTTAGACCCAAACGCGGTCTCTCCAGAGCCTGCAGGAGAGATCAGCCAGTGCCAATGGCGGCCCTTACCTTGTGAGGCTTTGGCCTGTGGGAGAAAGAAAAGCATTATCAACCCATGGAAACGCAAAGCTGCTCCAAGGCCTCTGGAGTTCTGGCTGAAGGAGGTTGCAGGTGGAGGTGGGGGCTGGGGGAGCTGGTCCATGGACGGCTAAGGGGCTTGCTCCCCACAGATTCGGTGGTCTAGACTCAAAACACCAGCACAAGGGCTCAGAGGCAACCCAGCGGAGGCTCCGGTTCACTGGGATTTCTCCCAGGCCTTGGTTGTTTTCTCAGCAAACATTCCTCCAGTGCCAGGAGGAATACTGCAGCCCACAGCACCCACAAGACAAGGAAAGTCTCCCCAAGGGGAAATGCCCTTAATAGAGGCATCAGGGGGCTGGAGAGATGGCTCAGCGGCTAAGGCACTGGCCTCCAGTGCCTAAGGCCCTAGGTTCAATTCATAAGCCAGACCCACAAGGTGGTGTCCCTGGTGCGCTCTCTCTCTCTCTCTTTCTCTCTCACTCTCTGTATCTCTCTGCTAGAAAATGAATAAATAAAATATTTTTAAAAATAGAGGCATCAGGGAGGATGAGGAAAGTCCTCCTGGGGCCCTCAGGCGTGCCTAGCCTAGGCGGAGTGGGCTTCTCTCCAGGCTGCCTTATGGGACAGTCCCGTGGCTAGGAAGGAAGGGGGACCTATAGAAACTTGAGGTTGGGAAATAAAGAACCTTTCTGTAAAACGTCAGAGGGGAGAGAGTGGTTTGTGAGCCCAGAATCCTTGGCAGAGCAGGACGCATGGTGGCACATACCGCCTCTCCCTGGCTGAGTGACTTTACTTACTGTGGCTTGGCAGGAGGAGGTTGCTTTCCCTTGGCAGAGGGGGGTTACATTGGCTGGGCAGGAGGGGGCTGCTTTTCCTTGTCAGGGGGGCGTTGAATTGGCTGAGCTTCCTGTGGGATCTCGACCTGGAAAACATCAGACCGTCGCTTTTCCCCCTGAGTTGGGAAGGACACTGGGCAGATAACCCTTCTCCTCCATGTCCATTCGCACTGTGGCTGGTGCTGTCTTCCCTCCTATTACCTCAGTCCCGTTTTGTGAGAGTTTAGGAGTGAGACCCCACACAAGGTTGCCAAGCTCCTCTTTTGACCCGTCCCCAGTCAGAGCTTGCTACTATTAAATTTGCCTTGCTTCTTAATAGGTTCAAAAATGGTATTGTTAATTCTTGTTTCTTAAACATATATGTACTTCTTCTGGTGCCTTTATTTTTTTAAACTTGTATGTACTTTCTGATGCTTTTTTTTTTTCAAATTCCACACCCCAATACCCTAACAGCAGTTAGGGTTACTTCTTCAGAGGGGGGATTGTGACAGTCAGGTGTGTGCAGGGACCACCACTACCCTTCCAGCCCCTCCCCTTAAGGGGGAGGTGTATAGTTAGAGCTACAACCTAGGTGCTAAAACTGATTGGTCAGATATGAACCAATCAGCTGTCCTCCCTCTAACTCACCTGGGGAGGACTTAAAACTAGCTTCCCTAGAGGAAGCCGGCCTCTTCCCCTACATGGCAATGGAGTAGAAGGACTGCTGACCCAGGCCTCAGTGAGGTAAGGCCTGTACCCCTACCCCAGCTGGTGGCTGGGGTAGGGGGGCAGGCTCCAGGCTTTTTCTCTCATGAATGTCTCCTTCTCATAATGGGAGCTTTCTGTTATCTTTTCTTTGGCTGCTTATTTAAACTCTCTGACACGAATTCTCCCCACACTGGTAGTGGGAGAACTCTGTAACTTCTCACATGGTGACTGAGAAATTTCCCCATCCAACTCCCCTTTTCCCTAATTTACTAAATTAGAATAAATGTGTAATTAAAATTTAATTCTGTCCCTGTGTACAATTCTTTGGCATTAGAGGACAAGAACTCGGAGTAGGAGGAGGGGCAAGGGAGGATTCCAAACCCCCCCCCCCCCGTGTTGCTTACGAATATTAATTATCAGCAACCCGTATCAGTTTCACTGTCACCTCCGTGCTTTCCAGTGCTGGCTCCTGTCCTGTTTGCTGGATGTCCACATGGGACTGGTTTGTCCCCTGATGCTGGAGATTGTACCCAGGGCAAGCCATGCAGACTGCCTATGCGGTGACAACAGTCCACAGGTGAAGGCCACCCAGTGGGCTTTGTATCAATGTGCACAACAGTCCTGTCTGCGGGGACAGCTGCCTGCCACACGTAATGGTCTGTCCTTGTTGGCTCCTTCTTGGGCCTCAGAGAAAAGCCTCCCATTCTTTATTCCTTTCATCTCTGCTCTTTGTCTGTTCCCAGCCAACACCTGCGGAGACCTCAGAACAGGGCCTGTGGTAGTTTGAATAATGTCCCCCAATAGAATTTATTATAATTGTGTTTATTAAATTATTAATTGTCTCCAGGCTTCTGGCTGAAGGAAGTGTCACTTTGGCCTAGCCTCCTGGGGACTGGCCCTTTCTAAATTGGATGCAAAATACTAGGGATAGATACGCAAAAGAAGAGCCAGGAACCCTGGTCTGGCAGTTCTGCATTTTGTAAATTACAGTGGTACAGTGTGCTTGCTTGCTGGCTTCTGTAAAAGGGGGCCAGCCTTTCCTTAACTTCCCCTGGATCTGATAGTTTCAATAAATACCTTCTGGGCTGGAGAGATGGCTCAGTGGTTAAGGCACTTGCCTCCAGTGCCTAAGGCCCCAGGTTCAATTCCCCAGGACCCACATAAGCCAGACCCACAAGGTTGGTGGCCCTGGTTCTCTCTCTCTCTCTCTCTCTCTCTCTCTCTCTCTCTCTCTCTCTCTCTTCTTGAAAATGAATAAATAAAAATTTTTTTTAAAAAAAGTTTTTTGGGATCGTCTTCCACACTTCCAATGACAGGGAACTCTGTCCTCATTGTAAGTCCTTTCTTTTTTTAAAAAAAATATTTTATTTATTCATTTTCAAGCAGAGAGAGA
>PVHP010054850.1:0-10330 GCA_004024765.1 Zapus hudsonius | reverse complement strand
TTGAGTCTGATCAGGTCCCATTGGTTAAGTGAGTGTTGCACTTCCTGGGCTACTGGAGATTTACTCAGGAAGTTATTCCCTATTCCTATCTCATGTAGGGTTCCTCCTACTTTTTCTTTCAGGGTGTTCAGGGTTACAGGCTTGATATTGAGGTCTTTGATCCATTTGGAGTTGATCTGTGTGCATGGTGAAAGCAGTGCATCATTATCCTTTTTAATTGATTTTGATGTAAAGTCTATTTTGTCAGAGATTAATGTAGCCACACATGCTTTCTTTTTACTTCCACATGCCTGATAAACTGTTTTCCATCCTTTTACTCTAAGAAGATTTCTGTCTTTAGAAGTAAAGTGCGTTTCCTGAAGGCAGCAAATGGAGGGGTACATTTTTTCTGATCCACCCTGCAAGTCTGTGTCTTTTTATAGGGGAGTTAAGTACATTTATATTCAGTGATATAACTTTGAGGTTTGCTTTAAGCCCTGCCATGATGAAGGGTTAATGGGAGTTTTTGTCTCTGCTACTGTTATTAGCGCACTGACTTCAATTGTTGTGTCTGGTCTCTGGTATTCTTCTGAGGTAGATTTCTTGTCTTCTGTGTGGGATATCTCTTGCAGGATCTTCTGAAATTTTGGCTTTGTTTTCAAATAGTCGTAGAGCTGTTTTACTTCATGGAACACTTTCACTTCTCCATCTGTCAGGAGGGATAACATTGCTGGGTACTGTAGTCTAGGTTGAAAGCCATACCTCTTTAGGCCCTGAAAAGCATTACTCCAAGCCCTTCTGGCTTTCATGGTTTCTAATGAGAAGTCTGAGGTAAGTCTGATGGGTTTTCCTCTGTATGTTGCAGTTTGCTTTCCTCTAGCAGCTTTGAGTATTTTCTCTTTGCTTTCTATGTTAGGCATCTTAATTAAAATGTGTCTTGGAGAATTCCTCTTCATGTCCTGCCTGTTTGGAGTCCTCTGGGCCCCTTGAAAGTTGAGTGGACTTTCTCTTGTTAAATAGGGAAAGTTTTCTTGAATAATTCTGTTGAAGATATATCCTATGCCCTTAGCCTGGGATTCTTCTCCCTCTAGAATCCCCATGATTCAAATATTGTTCCTCTTTATTGTATCCCATAGATTCCTCAAGTTTTGCTCACTTGATTTCTTGAATTTATTGAAACACATGACATCCTTTTTAATTCCTTCTGATTTGTCTTCTACTTCTGAAAGTTTGTTCTCCAAATTATCAACTCTGGGACTGATTAATTCAAGGGAGGTTTTTAACATCTCATTTTCATTATTTGTTTCTGCTATAATTTTGTTTATAGTCTCCAATTCTTTGGTGAGATCTAATTTCCAATCTAATTTTGTTTTTGCTTGGGAATCCTGATAATATTTTTTTAATTTTTTAAGTCCTCATCAAAATTTATCATTTGATTTTCTAGTTCCTCTCTTGGTTGATTAATCTTCAATTCACTTAATGTGTTTCTGAATTCATTCATATTTCTCTCCATTAAATTCAGTCTGGATTCTATGCTTGAATTAGATAGCTTCATCTCATTCATGTCTTTTCTCATAATTTCCATATCAGCCATTATCTGCTTCATATTTGCATTGCAGTTGTGGTCAGGAGTCATATTGTTCTCTCTGTGATTGTGTATGTGCTGCCTCTATTTCTTTGCCAGTCTCCTGCTCCATAAAGGGACTGGGGCCCTGGGTTGCGGACTTCCGTCTTTGATTTCTGTGGGTTTTTTCCTTTGATTTCTTCCCAAGTCTAAGTAGGGGAGTGGGACTCAGGCACCCCGGGGAGTGCTGTTTAGCCTACTTTGCTTCTAGTGGAAATCCAGTGGAAAGATCACCAGGTTTGATATTAGACAACGGTCTTTCCTGTTGGGGTGTTCTCTCCCCAGAGAGGCTTAGATCTTTACCTGTCTTGATCCCTCTGTCTGTGACTGTTTAGTCTTAGAGCCACCATTAGGCCCCTGTCTCCAGTTGGTATGATGCAGTAAAAACAGTCCCAGCACCCCAACTATTGAGCCCAGTGTTTTCCCGCCTGACTGTGCCCTCCTATCAGTGGTACATGGTCCTTGGTGCCCACCGAAGCTGCTTTTGCCCTCTCAGCACTGGCAGAGGTTCCCAGGTGCCTGAGGCCTGGCTCCGCCCGCTGGGCAGCTGTGGTCTGGAGTGCGTTCCGGGAACGCTAGTTCAGTTTGCCCAATGAGCGCATCTGCCCTGTATGTGGGGGGGGGGTCTCGGGGAGATGTGCGCCCAAAAATCGCTGGAGGGAGGCTGGAGGAAGGGGCCCCCAGGAGGGAGAGGTGCTCAGCCGGCAAGGTCTCTCTGGCAGTACCGGAGAGGAGACAATGCGGCTGGCGGGAGCAGGAGCTAGGGGTGGGGGAAGGGTGGCGCTCTGTTCCTCTGCTGCATAGAAAGCAGCTGGGGAGACCTGATCCCCTGGCTAGTGCGGAGTTGGGGAGACGGTAGGTTTGAGTTCAGGGCCAGCTGGGGTCCTGGGTTTGGATCCCAGCTGAAGAATCAAACCTTTTCGAGGAGAGTCCTGGCGAGGCTGCTACTTGTCCGCCATCATGCTCCGCCCCTCTGCCAGAATTATTATAACTGGACCCTGTCAATTAGTCTCAGAGAGTGTTGATTTTTACCCACTTATAATTTTAGCATCATGAAAGCTTTCAGTTGTGATAGATGTATACTAAGCAGCAAAGTGGGAAGGCTTCTGCTTCCCCTGTGAAATAATTGCCTATTGCATTACCCATTACACAGCTCAGCACCCCTTACATAAAGATACCTGATACAAATTTAATTTGAGCTCAGGAACAAATTTATCTTTCCATGTCAATGGGTTTACTTTTTCTACAAACTAGTAGTTCTCAATTCTCATTTCACATTAGAATCACCAAATAGTAAACCTATTTGCATGCCCATTCCATCCCAGAGTAGCTAAATTTAAATTTCTAGGAACAGGCAGTGACAGGGCAGTGGAGTTGCAGTTCCAGGGGTCACCATTCACAATGTGCTTGGCCAGGCTCCAGGATTATACTCTGCATCCCAGAATGAGAACCACTGCCCCAGAAAATGAGAGTTTTATAAATCATTGCTTTTGATTCTTCATTTTGGTTACTAAGAAGCTCAAAACTAATTGTACCGGATTGCAGTAGTTTTTCTGCCAGAATTCCCAAAATAATTTTCTCTCTAGATCCCTTTGTATTAGTGCTTTCCCTGGGAATATTTGTAAATCACCAAACATTATTTTTGTCCATATAATTTAAATATAAACAAATAAATAAGGACTTATGGGTCGTATATGTTGATCAATATATGACTCCCTCATAATCACTTTAAACTGAAGATTTCCACAAATGGCTTCATAGTTCCCCTATAGTTAGTTGCTTTTCTCAATGTTCAGCATCACAATAAATCAACTTCCCATAATTGAGCAAAAGTCCTTCTTCACTCTTCTACTTCTCTTTCACTCCACATTTGCAAATATAAGCAAGGATTATTATTATGTCTTTAAATTACATGAAAGTTAATTGCTTCCCACACCACTTTTTGTTGTTACTAGTTGTTTTTCGTTTGTTTTAGAAGTTTGTTTCTTTGGAAATCTCAAATAATCTCAGTCTCTGAGGCTTCCAGAAATACATACTGTACCTCTTGCTCAAGGTACAGGAGGGCTGCAACTGAATTGGACTCCACTGAGAACTGCTGGTACAAGTTTATCTCTGATGTCTCTAAGCAGCCAGGCCAAAAGCATGGCTATTTTCATGGTGGGGAACAGAAGCTCCTTGCAAATAAATAAATAAAATACTTAAAAAAGAAATTATATTATTTTGTTCAGCTATTGTATGTTTCTTCCTCTGCAAATTTAAGCCATATGAGGACAAAGGTTATTTTTGTTTCATTCATTATATTACAGCATTTAGAAAAGCATCCAGAAGATAGTAGGTATTCAACTATTTGTTTAATTATTCAATCATTCCTTAATGGTTCCTTATTGTAAACCTTTAAGTAACATAATAATAATAGTAGATTCTTCATTTATGAAATGATGGATTGGGTGAGATGACCTTTAGAAGTTTCATCAAACATTAAGATTGTTTTGTATTCTATCCAAGTTTCTATATTTTTCCAAGTCATTATCACTTTGATCATCTCAAGAACCAGGTTGGGATCCTAGTGCAAGGTATTAACACAGATGTGGAAATTGCTTCCTAACTTTGGATCAAGATTAAAGGCAAGCAACAACAACTGAGAAAAATACTTTTGCTAAATAGCAACTTATGGGGCAGCCTGAGCAACACAGTGTAACCCTATCTCAAAAAAAAAAATAAGACTATGCCAATTGACATTTTAGCATACAGATTGGTATAAATCGTGTGAACTTCAGAAATTCATGTGTTTCTCAGCACCATTCAGGCTGTATGTCCAGCTATCTCTTCCTCATCACCCAGATTCCCCTGCCATATATCTGTCACTCAGGTGCATGTGGTTAGTGAGACACCATGACGGGATTGTGACCTTTCTCCCAAAGCACTCTGTTAAAAGAAAACAACTCCAGAAATAAATGGGGTAAGAATTTCCAGCTGATGTAATGCACTAGAACACATCTAGGCCAAGGTGAGGGGCATGGCTGGCCATTTCTAAGTCTATAAGTAAACTGAAAGAAACAGATGGGCCAATTTTCCAGCTTACAAAAAAAATACAGTGTTTTCAATATGGTCTCCAATATGGATTCTGTTTGGGGACTAAACAGCCAAAGAATTCATTTCAGAAAGACAACAATAAACTCAGTTATAGGCAAGCAGCATGCTTTTTGATTGATAGTATTCATTAAAGTGTGGACCAACAAATGAGCCAGATTTTTGCAGCATGTAACTGTCCTTGGAACAAACTTCAGGCAGAAACGGAGCCTATTAAAGCATGCCCAGATCCTCTACTTACCGCTTGCCAGTATGGGGATGTTTCCCAGAGGGCCCAGCCTCTGATGACTTTGCTAACTGAGCTGCTAACTGAACTTGTATTTGCCTCTTACCTCTGAAAAACCCTGCCTGGGAGTATGGAAGATCTAGATCCCTTGCCTTAACTGGTTCACTCAGAAGGAGGCTAAATTCAAAACAACTTAAATTTGTCCTGCTCAATGACATAGCAAGACACCAATGGAGTTCAGCAAACATTTTGAGTCTTTAAGACTGGAGTATATTGTGCCCAGTGGAAGGAAAAGGGAAATGGAGAGAATCTCCACATGACCTCATTTAGAAAAGAGGAAATGCATAACAGAGGATGTTAACAGTTTTGACTCCTGAATTGCTCTCCTTTCACCTAGCATTATAGACCTCAGTTGAATTATTTCAGCTCCATATGAGAATTCTCTTTCAAGGTTACCTCAGCAAGAATAGTATCTCAGAGTATTCCTAACTATCATAAATAAATGAGGAGTGCAGGAAAATTGAGGTTTGGAGAAATAAAGAGGAAAAGCATGGGAAAGATATTGCACAGAAGTTGAGGAGTGTAGACATTTATTTCAGAGCAAGCCTACCCTATCTTGATCACCTTTCCAGCTTCTTAGGCATAACTCACATTTGCCATTTATATACATGGGTATAAATATTACAAGCTAGGATCTACAGGCCAGAGAGAACATGGTGGTGGGGAAAGGGCAAGAAAATACACATAAGGAAGAGGAAAAAATGGATAATTCTAGATTTAGCCAGGGAATGTAAGTGGACAGAAAAAAAATGATAAATAAGCCACTTGTAAATCCTAGCTCTGACATTACCCATAAGCCCAATAAACTAGTTATAGGAATCTGAGCAGCACCAGCCAGTCCCATGACTTGTTGATCTTCTCCCACTGACTCAGAGATTCATGCACTAGCATAGCGCAAAATCCCAATAATAACACAATACCAACATTAGTCACTAACCTTTGCTGAGCACTTATTACACTGCAGGATCTATCTTAAGCACATCATACAGATAACTATCTCACTAGTTTATGACATTGTAGGGTAAATAGGGGTAATACATTCATCCGCTATGAACACCGAAATATTCATTAGATGCACAAAAGGTGGTATACAAAGAAACAACATGATGAAAAACAGAGTTTCTGGAAGATTACACTGACAGATCTGTAGAGAATCAATTAGGCCTAGAAAAAAAGCCAGAGCTCTCTACACAAGTTAGGGGGCTATTTCGTAGGAAACTCTATTGCCAAATTTAGAACAAAAAAAAAGTTGAAATTGATAAACAAGTTTCATAAATTTCAAGACTTACATTGGTGTGTGCAATGCATTAGAAAGCAAGCCTAAATGGAAGGGTACTTTTAAGAAGTAAATGTACAGCTGTGGGTATGCAAAGGAAGACACAGACTGTCATGGTTTGATCCAGGTGTCCCCCACAAACAAATGAATGTGTTCTGGGTAGTAGATCCCCAGCTTTACAAACTCGATGGAGTTGTGTTGTTGGGGGTGGAATTTTGGAGGTTATAAGCCAGCTTCCCCTTGCCAGTATTTGGCGCACCTTCCTGCTACTGTTTCCAGTGCTGTGGCAGAGGTGATGTCCACCCCTCTGCTCATGCCATGATTTTCCCTGCCAGGATGGAGTCTCCCCTCAAGTCCGTAAGCCAAATAAACCCATTCCTCCACAAGCCACTTTTGTTTGGGTTCTTTCTGCGCAGCAACTAGAAAGCTGACCACAACACAGACTCAGTAGTGAAGTTGGAACAAACAAGCTAAATTGTCTTGCATAAGAATATTTGTAACACGTTTATATTGCTCCTAGGAGAAATAGAGCAGAAAAATAAAGAAAAAATACATAGCCACAAAGACAAACAGCTAAGGAGGGGGGCAACTCGGTGAGAGACTTGCACTCTGTTTGCAGAAAAGGATGAGGGACTTTGAAAGACAGGGATGACTACTAGCACTGCACTTGAACTTGTTTGCAAGCCTGTAGCAAAAAAATCCCTCCATATCCCCAAGCTTCTCTAAAATCCACTGTTTGTTTGAGTCAACATAGTGGAGGACAGAAACAGCACGTCCAATGCAGTGAGAAGATCTTGAAATAAAACAGACTCTGCAATGGCAAGAGCTCAGAGCTAGAGGTGACTCCAAACAGCATTAGCATCCTAGAAACTCACAGCTTGAAGAAGGCTTTGGACTTTCTGAAGTCCAAGGTTGGAGGCTCTGGCCTATTTTATCAAGATTCTTAAGCAAGATGAACTTACCCCTAGCTGACATCTTGATTACACATGTAGAGGGCTTTCTTAAAGTGCAATGCAAAAGCAACAGTAACCTTGCTGCAGCAAGAACACACAACCTGTACATCTGGGAGATTGAAGGTTTGACAGTGGCTTCTTCCTCAGAGATTGCACTGTGTTAATTGACCCTAATCATTTCAACACCTATGGTGTTTTGTAATTGCCTCAAACACAGCAATTGGTCAAATGTGAACCAAGGGGGAACCACTGCCTCTCTTTTTCCCCACTAAGTATCATGGAAATCAGCAGGGGCATATTGAAATATCAAACTAAACCACAATGACAGAAATAGCCCGTTGACTTGCCAGAGTCCCATTAAAAGTGTACACTGCTGCAGCTCATTTCCTATGGCTATCAGGCAATGCTAGGAGGCAATAATCATTCAGTGAAGATGCTAAGATTATTAAAGATCTCTCTAATGGAGTGAGGGGAATATTAGACCATCACTATTATGGTTCATGCATCAATATTGGTCATCTCTACCATGTGATCAAGTCCTACACCACTCTGTCAGGGAGAGAGTATGGGTTCAATACCAACAACACAATTCACAACAGCACTTTTGCATACAGTTGTAAAACTGGAAGCAGTCTTGGGGGTCAACTGCCTTACAGATCACAACCTAGACTGCACAATAAAATCATCTAGGGGCTTTTTAAATCTATTAGGCCTTGGTAAACCCTGACCAATTAAATTAGAATGAGGGAACAGGGCAGAGTTCTAGATATTGATATATTTTAAATGTCTTTTATAGCTCCCGAGGCAATTCTCCAGAGTGGAGAAGCACTTATTCATGCAACCTCCTGATGTGCCAGGTGTGAGGTCTCAGATTCACAGAAGAGAGCTGCATTACTCAAGGTCATGCTCTGTGTTCTAAAAATAGACCTAGAATAAAGTCTCTGAGCTTTGTCAGTGGGTTCTCATTTTCTCTTCATGAAATACTGCTTCCTGTTAAACTGAAAGAGAAGGTAAGGAGCATGACTAAGGTCACACAGCTTGCAAGCAACAAAACTGAAAGTTGAGCCCACATAGTTTGATTTCATAATCTATACATGTAGTCACTCTGCTGTTTACCCTCCAGAAGAAAGCTGGTGAGAAGAACCAGGCTTAGTGCCAAATGATATTGTGGCCAGCAGTACCAGAGCAAAGCAGAAATTCAGGTAGTGCTTTGGTGGTAATAAAAGCAGTGAAGGAATAGAAATGAAAAAATACATCGTGTAGAACAGAATCAGTGACCACTTTTCTGTCAGTTTTTGTTGTTGTTGCAATTACAAAGTACTGAACAAAATTTACATAAGGAAAGAAGGAAAAAATTTGACTTACAGTTTGAAGTTATATTCCATTGTGCAAGAGAAGGTGTGACAGCAAGAGAATAAAGTGACTAGTCAGTCATATTGTATCCAGTCAGGAAGCAGAGGCCTGAGAACAGGTTCTCAGGTTACTTTCTCCTTTTTATTCAGTATGAGACCCCAGCCCATGGATTAATACCTCCCTCATGAAAAGTAGGTATTGTCTCTTCAGTTAAACCTTCTGGAAACACACTCAAAGACACACCTAGAGATATATTTCCCTGGTGATTCTAATTCCTGTCAAGACAATCAACAATAAAAATTAACCATAACAACCTTTAAAAATATTACAAACTTAAAAGTTATAGGAATTAGGCTGGGGAAGTGAATCAGTGGTTAAAGGCACTTTCTTACAAAGACTGCGGCCCAGGTTCAATTCCCCAGTCTGCGCATGGGGTGTATTGAATGTATGTCCCCCATATCCTGAAGTTTTTTTTTTTTTTTTATTAAGTTAACAACTTAAATCTCCAGCAGCCTGCTGGAGGGTGTGTCACTGGGCATGTATTTTAACTCTAGCCCTAAGATATTGTCATGGTTTGATCCAGGTGACCCCCCACAAACAAATGAATGTGTTCTGATAGATAGATCCTCAGCTGATGGCAATTCAGGAATTAGAACCTCATTAGAGCTGTGTTGTCAGGGATGGGCTTATGGGGTTATAAGCCAGCTTCCCCTTGCCAGAGTTTGGCACACCTTCCTGCCGCTGTTTGCAGTGCTGTGGCAGAGGTGATGTCCAGCCCTCTGCTCATGCCATTGTTTTCCCTGTCAGGATGGAGTCTCCCCTCGAGTCCGTAAGCCAAATAAACTAAAGTGAGACCCTACCTCGAAAAACCAAAAAAAAAAACAAAACAAAACATTCCTCCACAAGCCGCTTTTGCTTGAGTTCTTTCTGCGCAGCAACTAGAAAGCTGACCCCAACAGTTTTGGTACCAGGATGTGGGGTCATCTGTTGCTGCTAGAACCCTGATCTTGTGGCTTTGGTCTTCTGGAAGTGATCTACAGGAGGAATGTGGAAGGATTTGAAATCTCGGCCTAAGAGATGCCTCGCAGTGTTGTGAGTACAGCTTCATGGATCATTCTGGTCAGAGTTGAAAGACCTGAATTTAATGAGAACTATGGACTGTGAGGTTTGGCTTACGAGGGTGAGAAAGAACTTTGTCAGGACTGTGCCAGAGGCAGTTTGTGTGAGAGGCTTGCTGCGTTCTGCCTGCCTGTGTCCTGGGAACCTGTGCAGGGTTGTTTTATGTAAAGATGAACTGGTGTGAGCAGATGGAGATGGCACAGAAAGAAAGATATTTGGGTCGAAACTGCTGCCTGTTCACTTGTTTGAGAGACAACCATTGAGATTGGGCCAGCTGGTCTGCATTAGAACAAAAGGAAGAATGTGGACTCTTTGAAGTAAGGGGCCTGAATGCTTTGATCCCCTCTGGATTAACAAATTGGTAGCCCACCTGGTTCTGTGGAATGGAGATTGGTTAGAGAGAGAGGGTCATTGGATTTGCAACAGTTTTCTTTTTGAAAAATGGACATCAGCATGTGAAGCAGGTGTGCAAGGTTGCCTGCATGGAGCCCGATGGAGCCATGAGGATGAACTGTGGGTTGCAATGGAGACCCAAAGAATTCCAGGACTATGGATGGGTGCCAAGGCGAGCTGCCAGCACCGGATGACGTTTTCCCGGACTGTGAGTAGCCGAGCTGGAGGGGCAGAATTGAATCTCCAAGAGACTTGTG
>PVHP010054849.1:0-10283 GCA_004024765.1 Zapus hudsonius | reverse complement strand
GGGTAGATGCCTAGTAGAGGGATAGCTGGGTCCATTGGTAGTTCTATGTCCATTCTGTCTAGAAGTCTCCACACTGCTTTCCATAATGGTTGCACAAGTTTGCAATCCCACCAGCAGTGAATGAGGGTTCCTTTTTCCCACATCCTCGCCAGCAATGATTGTTGTTGGTTTTCTTTATCAATAGTTCTTTTCAACTCAAAAAATTTCCATGACCTCAGGTATATGTGGATAAAACAGGCATACAACCCAATCTTTTACTGGTAAAAAATTTTAAAAAATATATTCAAAATAATTATTTTAAATATATATTTTGGTGGAAGTTTTATATATGTATACAATTCATTGTGTCCCCATCTGTCACACTTAATTTTGCTCATCCTGATTCTCCATCCACTCAAACCCTTCTGTTTCTCATTTGATCTACATCCTGAGTTTATGCCCCTTTTGACTCACTGTGTTAAATCAGGTTATTGGAATGATCATGAGTGGAAGGTTATTTATTGGAGAATGGACACCACATCCTTGGCTATCTATACCCTTGAAGGACATGCCTCCTTGTTTCCTAGAAATCATCAGTTGCTACCAGCTGAGCTGGGAGGTGTGGGATTTCATGAATCCTACTCTATCCATAATGAGGAGACACAGGCATGCTTAAACATTGAAGAAAGCCACATCAGCTCTGAGTTTGTTCACAGCTGGATAAGAGCATCAAGGCTGATTCAATTTCCTAGCTATGTGTAAACAACAGAAATAAACTTAAATGAGCAAGTATCTCTATAAGTTTAGCATCCTTAGGGTACATATGCCAACAAATGGTATAACTATGTCATGAGGTAGTTCTTTTTTAGCTTTTTGAGATATGTCCATACTGATATTCATTCTGGCTGCATCTTCTTGTGTTCCGACTAACAGTGAATAAACAATTCTCATGACCACAACTTTGTCAGCATATGTTCTCATTTTTTAAAACTAGCTATACTGACTAGAGAGAATGCCAAGGTAGTTTTAATTTGTATTCCTCTAATGCTTAAGGTGGAAAAAACTCTGTGTCTCTCTATTTCTCTACATATATATGGTTGACAACTCTCTTGAGTTACATTGCTCATTTTGGTTAGTTTGTTTATTATATATCTATAAGATGAGATAGAAGAGAGAGAGGAGGAGAGAATGGGCACATCAGGGCCTCTAGCCATTGTAAATGAACTCCAGATGCATGTGCCACTTTATGTATCTGCCTCTACTGGGGAATTGAACCTTGGACGTTAGCCTTTGCAGGCAAGCATCTAACCCCACTGAGCCATCTCTCTATCCCATGTTTTTTTTTAATTGAGTTCTTTTTTATATTCTAGGAATTAATATTCTATAAAGATGAAAAAGGTGTTCTCCCATTATGTGTGGTGCCTTCATTCAAGTGGCCATTTCTTGTGCAATACAAGTGTTTAAAGTTCATGTGATTCCATTTGTTAATTTCTGACCTTATTTCCTGAGCACTTGATAGCCTAATCAGACAATCACTATTTAGTCCTTTATCTTGTAGTGTACTTTGTACTTATTTCTTGGCAGTTTTATAGTTTGAGACCTTACATTGAGGTCTTTAATATAGTTAAAGTTAGTTTTTGTGCTGGGTGAGTGGGGAAAGTATATCTATTTTTTTCTACATGAAGACATACAATTTTCCCAGTATGTGGTATTTTGAATGTGCAATGTCTCATGTGTTTGTGACTTAGACTCATACTTATTATTCAGTTTGTGGAACCTTTGGGAGGTGGAACCTTGAAGAAGATGAATCAAGAATCCAGCACTACTGGGTTTTAGATAGCTAATTCCTTTGGACTATTTGTTGCTATGTTACCTTTCCCAATATGATGAAGCTCCCTCTTTAACCAGCAAGCCTGAAATAAAGCAGTAAGTCCCTAAGCTGCTTCTGTTGGGGTATTTTGTCCCAGCAACAAGAAGGTAAATGCTGTTTACACCACATGTTGAAGATGCCATCTAGTGTTCAGTGTGCATTTTTCAGTCTTTGTCAAACACAAGGTATCTGTAATTGAATATCCTGATGTATGTGTCCACTATTCTATTCCAATGGTCTGTGTGTCTTCATTGGCCCCAGTTACATGCTGTTTTTACTGCCATGGGTCTGCAGTATAATTTGAAATTTGTTGTGGTGATACCTCAAGTGATATTCATTTTTCTCAAGATTGCTTATATCTTCATGGTCTTTTGTGCTTCTCTATGAATTTTAAGATTGCTTTTCTATTTATGTGAAAAATGGTGCTGAACTTTTTATTGGAATTGCATTGAATTTGTACATTGCTTTTTTGCAGGAGGGCCATTTTCTCAATATTAATTCTTTGGATCCATGAGCATAGGAGGTTTATTCATCTTCTTGTTTCTTCTTCCATTTTTCTTCAGTATTAAAAATTTTATTGTACAGGTGAAATAAAAAATAATAAAATAATTATTTGGTATGCTTGTAATTTATACTTTATTAAAAATAAAACAAATGTGCATACTAAAGAGATGGGTGTGCTGGTTTCCTTTTACAAATAAATTAAATCTTATTTGAATATTGGTTATTGTTTTGAAATAAAGCATATTTCATGTTTTTTGAGTTAATTGATGTTTTTACTTTATAATCATCAGTACTTAGAAGACTAGTTCACATAAATATGTAGTACAAAGAGGCAGAAGTATGCTTGAGGCCATTTCCAAAGTTTTTTTTTTTTTGAAATTCTACCCTGATTCTAAACCAAAATTCAATTAACGACTTTTTAATAAAACTTAAACTTGGAGCAATCCCACTGAGGATGGCCCTCTTTGGGTTGGTGACAGGAAAGAGGGAAATGGGGGTGCCATCACAAGACTTCCTTTTACAATGAGTCTGATTATTAAGAATATAAAAGTGAAAAATAAATAAATAAATAAAAGACAAATGACAACTTTTAAAATCTATCATTCTATCATTCTGCAATACATATGTGTATATGTGTATGTGTGTATCCATAAGAATATATATATATATATGATTTCTATAACAGCAGACATCCTTACACCTAGAGTAAAGCAAAAGCCTTACATAACCCACAGTATTCTAGCATCTGAACCAAGCTGTTTCAGCAGCATTTGTTGGTCTCACATGCCCAGTACATAGTGTGCAGTGTTTTGCTGTCTGTTCAACCAAGGCTGATTTGAGTTTTAATTAAGCTTCATTACTGCATGTTCAGAAAACTTTATTGATTATATTTCTTTACAACTCTCAGTTTAACCAGCAAGCCTGAAATAAAGCAGTAAGTCCCTAAGCTGCTTCTGTTTGGGTATTTTGTCCCAGCAACAAGAAAAAAATGGTAGACCATCTGGCTGGGGACATTTCTCAGTGAGTATGGGCACTTGTTACATAAATACAAGAGCCTGAAAAAGCCTGTGTTTGATCCTCAGCAAGGATAATCAGGCATGCCAATAGCTCCATTACTGTAGAGAGGTTGAACTGCTGGGTCTTCCAGGCCAGAGTGTTTGACCAAAAGGCATCCCTGGGCCCAGGGAGAGCCATCACCTCAAGAAATCAATGTGGAAGAATGAAAGAGGAGGGCTCTCCATTTGACCACTGAATGCATACCACACATAAACGTAAAAGATGGGATATAGATGACATGTTAAAGAGGTTCTTAATTATCATTAAATCTTCACTGCTTAAGAACAGAGAATGTGATAGAAGTGGTAGTTGAGGGAATGATGAATAAAAGTTTCTAAAATTAATGAAAGACATCAAACAACAGACTTAGTAAGCAATTTGAAACAAAAGAAATCAAATTCACAATTCAGAGTCTTCCCACAATGTAAATTTAAGGTTGAGGACACAAAAAAAGAAATTTTTAAGAAACCAAACTACTGCTTAAGAGTATTTAGTTCAAAATTTGAAATGAGTATAAAATTCAAAATTACAGAAAGACTAAAACAAGCCATATGTGAGTTGTAGGTCAGCCTAAGATCCTATGAGGATTCTTTCTTCAAAACAGGAAATCAACCAAGAAAACAACAAACGACTTTTGGTAATAGTTTCATGCCAATTAAACTCTTGTGAAAGATGTTATGGCTGTTGCTGAATCTCGAAAATTGGTACATGTGTCCCGATCTCAGATCAGTTTTAAAGAATATCATGATCTTTTGTTATCACTCACCTAAATACTTATAAATGATTGAATATGTAATATTTTATATAATATAATGAATATAATTTGAATTAGTTTTGATACATACATGTTAGAACATCATTTTTGTAGCATAGGCTTAGAATTGAATATTCACTTTGTAAGGATATATCCATGTTGCAACTGTTCAAATCTGTGACTTTTTGACATCAATATATTTTTGCATATATATTGAAGAATGATTTTAACGCATCCTTTTTTATCCACATGAATTCAAAATATAAACCTAAACATGAGGTAAAGGAGAAAAAGACAAGGTCATGTAAAGATAGCAGACACTAGATTTATTCAAACACAAACAAGTCATTGAAATCACAAGAAGTCAGTGGGACAAGGAAGGCAGGTTCCTTTGAGAGGGATCTCATAGCACCCTGACTTCAGAACTATGGTCTCCAACACTGTGAAAAAATGAACTAATGATATGAAAAGTCATCCAGCTAGGGTAATTTTTTTATCATAGGATTATGAAACCAACACTTTAGAAACACCAATTAAATACATAAAATATGACAATAAATAAGGTTGACTAAATTGATTACAAGATAAATATAAAGAAAATAACTTGTATGGTTCACATGCAGAAGAGAAAGAAATGATTGTAAAAAGCAAAAGAACATGAGAGGAAAAGCAAAAATACACACCAAGGGCCAGGGAGCAATTTTATGGTGTAGACAAAAAGCCTATATATGCACAAAACAGTTAATTGTCTTCCTTACTCCACCTTTCCTGACTTGTAGAAAGTACCATACAATGTAAGCTCTATGAGGAAATACAAACATGTGTGTACATATGGAATTGTATACAAAAGTGATTATCTGTATGAAGGTTCAGGAAAGAGCCTGGACTGGTGGAGGAGCTCTGTTCTTTGAGCTTGAGAAAAATTTAAGGATACCGAAATTTTCAACAATTTGTAGAACTGCAAACTTATTTTTATTATTCATTTTTATGTCTGCAATTTGAAACCAACCCCACCCCAGTTTACCAATCAAGATACCTTGCTCTCCTCCAAGTGGATGTAAATTATGACTTTGTAACTGGCTTCTTATTCCCACTAAGGTAAAGTTTCTTAATATATTCTGTACTTGTTTACATTTTATTCGGCTAAAGAGAAATTGAACAAGATGAAGACATGGCAAATATTTTGCACTTGTCACTTTCAATGACATTCTATTCAATGAAAGGTAATTGAGAACAGAAAAAAATATCCAAGCAGTCAATTTTGCTATACCTGTTTAATTCCATCACTTCCCTGGTTGCAATTATTTTGTGAGTGAGTAAAACAGTAATGTATTAAGGTTCAGATAAGCAGGTTGCATGAAGAACTATTTACTGTCATTCAAATTAATTATTGCTGACAGTAACTTTTTAATGGAAACATACAGATACACACAGACACACAAAGTTTAACACAGATGACTAATTGTTAAAGTTACAATGTGGGAATTTAAATAATTATTAAAATCTAACTATTCAATGATAAGTCACAGGTTTTGTTTTCATTATTGCATTCTAAAATAAATAAGAACAAAATTTTAGCTGAAGATAGGATATAATACACAGAATAATTTAAAAATAGCAGTAAATGGACTGGAGAGATTGTTCAGTGGTTAGGGTGCTTGCATGCAAAGCCTAATAACACAAGTTTGATTCCCCTGTACCCACATAAAGGCAGATGGACAGCATGGTGCATTCATCTGGCATGCACAGTTTCTCTGTCTGTCTTTCTTCTATCACTCTCTGCTTGCAAATAAATAAAAATATTTGTTCTTTAAATAGCAGAAATTGTGATTGTCTTGTAATTCTAGAGAAAGGATGTCCAATATAAAAATGCACAAATGGAAGTATTTTTTAAATCTTTGTAATAGCTACTTTCTAGTTATTTGGTTACATGAGGATTAAGTGTGTATGACAGGGAAATAGAAGGGGATGGAAAGAACACATGTATTTTCTAAAGAGTCTTTTCTCATAAAAATATCTATCCTGTCATGTACATTTACACTGTCATGATCAGGTTTACCTCTTATAAAGTCTAGAAAGAATAGTTGAGCAGTACTGTGTATATTAAGACCAATTACCTGACTGTATGAATTTCCTGTCAAAATGCCAAGTTTGTACAGACAATTGGACAAATCTATACAAATCTATATTTTCTATTTGTTCCCAATTCCCTTAACAGTTGCTCATCTGTATTAACTTTGTGTGTCTGTTTGTATGTGCAGGTTTACATTACAAAGTATCCCAACTCAAATTGATCAAAACTGATAAAAGTTATCCATCCTTTAATAATCTTCTTTCTGTATAGGACTATGAATTTATAATGGATTTAGGATGTTAAATGAATCACCCATTATTCACAAGTCTCCTACAGGAAAGTAGTACCACTGATAGATATAAAGCAGAAGTTAAATACATGTAATTAGACATGTGCATTTATGTTTGAGAATTTGAGACTTATCATTGCCAAGATTCCATGGATACATCAGGTTGAAAGGAAGAGTAGTACCCTCACAATCTCCAGAAAAGAAAACCTTCCACACCTTTGAAGAACACCCAGCACTTCACATGTTAAAGTCACATTGTACCTGATATTACTTTTTGATCCCAAATTTTCTGCTATTGTTCAAATTTCAAAATGAGCGCCCATAAACACACTAGAGGGGAAAGCTGACTGGTCATCAAAAATGTAATAAAATCTGTTAAGACATTTGACAATGATGAAACGGATATGCTCAAGTATCAAATTTGTTTTAGTTTAGTTTAGAAACAAAGAGAAAGCATGCAGAAAGAGTGAATGAGTATGGGTGAGCTCAGGCTTCTTGCCTTTGCAAATAAATGCCAGATACATGCAGCGCTTTGTGTATCTGGCTTTATGTGGATACTGGGGAACTGAATCCTGGCTGTCAGGCTTTGTAAGCAAGTACCTTTAACTTCTGAGTCATCTCAGCTCTATAACTAACATAAAAAAATGCTGGCATGCTTGTAGTTCTGATGCTGGGGGCCATGGAAATGGTTGGATCTGTGGTACTCACTGGCTAACCAGCCTACATTACTTAGCAACCTTTGGATAAATAAGAGACATCAGAAATTGTGTAGGGCACCTGAGAAGTGCTATAGCCAAGGTTATCCCCTGGTCTACACATGCAAACATGGGCATGAGCGCCTACAAAAACTTGCATATAAAGCACACACACACGTGCACACACAGAGAAATGAGCTGTTATCTTTTATTGATAATTATTCATCAGAAGCAAAGCAGTGGAATTAATAGGATGATCAATAATTGCTAAAATAACAAATCAAGATCTGGAAGGATTTATAGTGCTTGCTGACAAACCATGTGAAGGGGATGTGTGAATTATCAAAAATGATGAGCCTATGACTAAATTTCATTAATGTGATGGAGAATCATAATCTGAAACTCAATCTCCATCTTGGAGGATATTATAAACTCTAGAACCAAGTGATTAAAGACAATGTGTGTCATTCAGAGCAATGCTATAGAAAGTATAAATGACAGCTATTCCCCATAAGATGCAAGAATAATGAGCACTGGGTAACAGGAATGATAAAACTACTAGGTGGAATGAATGATCTGATGCCTCAACAATGTGAATCAAAATAAAACTAATATCTCACACTAGAGTGGGAAGTAAATGGACATTAGGTGAAAGCACAGAAATACAATCCTTGCTCATATGAATCTCACAATGGGTCCAAACCTGCTACAAGTTCATCTTGACCTAGGTTATTTCTATACTATGTAAAAAATTAGATTTACTTTACAGGCAATGGTATCTCATAACGGTTTCCATTCATATGAAGCAACAAACATAGAGTAGGTTAAGTAGTAACCTTTGAAACAATTTTTACTGCCACACATAGATCAGAAAGAAGCAGTGGTGAATCCCGCATTCAATATCAAAGACATTGATTCTTCAAGATCTTAAGAATCCAGATGTACCTGTTTATCACTGGTTTGGCCCATGCAAAGTAAGGGCAACTAAGAACTGATTGCATAGCCACAATTACAGCAGCTCCTCGGTTCTCTACTTATCTCCAATATAGGTACCTGCAAGCCACGGAGGCCAGCTAAGTATTCAACCTCGCTGAAAATCTCAGAGATTCAGTCTGCCTGGCTTCTGATGGAGAGATGTTGCTACCAGTGCTCTTCTCATCACCTTTCAATAGGCCATCAGCATTGTAAAGATTGAAACAAGTAAAAAAACACGTACAATGTTACTTCCGTAATTCTCTAATGTATCTCTTCTATCTGTGTCATTAAGTCTTTCTTTTGACTTTCAACAAAATGAAAGATAACATTTGCACTTATTCAATTTTACCCTAGTGTTGTGAAATCCAAGATGAAAGCAGTGAAAATCTCTGTGTGGTGGTGTCTTCCCTCAGCTTCCAAGATGGCTCATTGATGAAAGGAAGCATGCTGTATCCCAGATGGAAAATGATAAGAGAAAAATTGTGATGAATGACCTCCATCAAATCCCTTTGTTATTTGTTTGTCTGTCTGGATACAGGGTCGCATTCAGCAGCCAAAGCTTGCACTGTCTGCAAGATCTTGCCTCTGCCACAGAGTTCTTGGATTCCAGATGTGTGCCCACATGGGTAGCCATCTAGTGCATTTGTAAAGGTGCTTAATCCCATTCAGGAGGTCTCCACTAGGACATAGATAGATCCTGAGGCCCTGCTTCCTAATCCTGCTACATTAGCATCACACATTCAACATGAATTTTAAAGGGCAAAACATTCAAATCACAAATAGCATGATAGGTCCATACCAAGGTCAATGTCAAAGATTAAAAAAAAAAAAAAAAAACAACAATTACCAAGTTACAAAGATCCACAGGAGAACTATAAATGAATTGTTAGTTCAAAAAAGCAGGACTGGCAAGGCTACATACTGAATGATTCTGATTCTACACGCCTGCTGCTATTCCAGGAACGACAAAGCTAGAGAAATTAAAAACATCTTTGCTGGTCAAGGGTTTAAGAACGTGAAGGAAGAGACTAGGGCTTCCAGAAGGGAGGCTTAGCAAGTGCTGAGAGATGCGCTGATGACAGGACTGCACTGATGACTTGTGATAATGAGATTGCAATTGGAAGCCGAATGGCACCCTTGAGGCAGAATCTGTAGGTATTTACACGGCCAGTGTAAGCCAGCAAGGACACTGCAGTTTATGGGAGGAAGGGATTTATTTCAGTTTTCATCACTGGTGGAAGCTGGCTCCCTTTCATAAATTTAAGCAGAGAGAAAAGGAACAGAAACAAAAACAAAAACAAACCACCAAACAGCTAGTCAACACCCAAAACAAGAAACTGAGGTCTGCCCCCCCCACCCAGCCAGCAAACTCAATTTTAATAAAACACCCAAGTCTATAGGGCCATACATCAAAGTACCACAAGTTCTATTTCAATACTGATTCAATTTTAAGTGTTCCATGGCAGCACAAGATGCTGTTGTGAGGGAATCTAAGGGCAGAGGTAGTATAAGGGAATTCTCTCCACTTCCAGCTTCCGTTCTCTATGATTTAAAAACTGCTTTAAAATATAAAGGCTGCCCTTTTTTTTTAGTACAAAGAGGTTTTATAAAAACTGCTCTTTTTTTCCATTTCAATCAAAAACCAGCATTTACTTTACTTTTTTTCCTACATGAACCACTACATACATTGATTATTTTTTTTTCCTTAACTAGGTTTGTGAAGGTATTTGATGCATTCTTTATTTAAAACTGCAGACAAGGAAATGAACTGTGGTGAGAAATACTGTTCGTGAGTCATTTTAAATATATTGAAATCAAATAGAATGCTGGGCTCCCCTCTTGGCAAATTACTGGACTGGACAGATGGTTTTTCATTACTGCTACACAGAAACACAGGGCTGGTGACTGTGTGTGTACAGATGCTTACTCATCTATGAGACAGTAATTTCTGAGCTGCCTGGCCAGAGCACATCCTCAATCTTTCTCTGCATCTGCGACAACATCTGTCTAAAACAATATGCTAATATCTATATTTTCGTGAGGAAGACACATTCCAGCTTAATGTCTTCCCAAAGGCAAGATAATAT
>PVHP010054848.1:0-10299 GCA_004024765.1 Zapus hudsonius | reverse complement strand
GTCAGAGGACACCCTCCAGGTGTGCCTGCTCGTCCATCATCTCCTTGAGACAAGGTCTCTGGCCTCCATAAATTAAGGCCAGACTAGGCGGCCCCCAAGCTTCAGATGCCTCTATCTCTGCCCCATGGGCACACTGGGCCCCCAGATGTGTGTGCCACTGAGTCTGGCTTTCTGTGGGTGTTGGGGATGAGAAACTCCCGTGAACACACTCTGCAAGGAAGCCCGTCATCTTCGTAATAGCGTTGTTTATATGGCATTTTTCAGTATTCATGAAGCTCAGCTCAGTGATTTTCTTTCTTGTCCCCGAAGCTTTTTTGCTCTTGTGTCTGACATTAAATATAGGATCCATTTTGAGTTACTATTTACAAGAAGTGAGCTGGGTTGTGGTTCCCATTGCCTTCTGATTGGCAGTTACTCTGGCACCATGTCCTCAGGCTGTCTTTCCTCCCAGAGTGCTTTGTACCTTTATAAAATCCACTGGTGTATCTCACACGGTCTGGTCCTGGGTGCTTGGTGTGAGACTACCCTAGCCACAAAGTGAGCAAGTCTAAGAGTACGAGGTCAATTCCTTCCATTTCACCCTTCTTTGCCAACTGTGTTAGGTTTTGGTTACTTTGTCTTTTCATGGAAATTCTAGCATAATCTTGCCTATCTATACAGAACTGTTGCTGGGGTTTTGATTGTAATTGCATTAAATTATATACTAACTTGGGGGAAAACTGACATCTTTCCTCTTTTGAGAACTTGATCTGTGAACACGGTATGTGCCTCCGTTGATATTTTTTTATTAAAATATTTTATCTATTCATTTTCAATCAGAGAGAGAGAGAGAGAGAGAAGAGAGCGCATCAGGGCCACCACCTTGTGGGTCTGGCTTATGTGGGACCTGGGGAATTGAATCCAGGGCCTTAGGCACTGGAGGCAAGTGCCTTAACCGCTGAGCCATCTCTCCAGCCCGATAGTTTTCTTTTGTGTTGTGGAGTTTCAGTATGTAACTCTGTGCATGTCATGTTAACACAGTGAATATTTGAGCATTTGAGAACGGCACTGTGATTTTACACTTCGGTGCCCTTCTGATCATTGTCAGGAACAGCAAGCAACCGAGTTTTGTCTTTTCTCGTTTTCCTAAGATCTGCAGGATCTGCAGCAGTCGCTCTGCTCTCTTTAGTGGTATTGATGGTTTTTGGCTTCTTTTTGTAGGTATTGCCAAGTTTGTCTACTTTATTGGTCTTTTCAACGCATCAGACCTTGATTTTCCTATTGCTTCCTATTTTCAATGTCAATGACTTATTTTCCTATCTTTATTATTTTCTTTTAAAATGTTCTTATTTCTTAGAAAGCGAGGAGAGACCATGGTTGTTTCAGGGCCTTTTGCCACTATAAACAAACTCCAGACACATGCACCACTTGTGTGTCTGGCTTTATGTGAATATTGGGGAACTGAACCCAGGCTCTCCGGCTTTGCAAGCATGTGTCTTTAACCACTGAGCCATCACCTCGGCCCTGTCATTTTCTTGTTTCTGTTTCTCTTTGTTGCAGGTGTGGGAGGAAGCTGGCTCTCTCCAGCATGGATCCACAGCAGAGAGAGAAAAACCAAAACCATCAAGCACCAACAGCCGGAGCTCCAACTGCTCTCTCCACCTAGAAGGGCTGAATGTAAGATCTGCCCGCAAAGACTCGCCTCTTCCCCTGCAGGCTGCCTTCCCCACGCTGGGAGCTCAGTCTTAATCAGACATGCCTCAGGCTATGGAGACACACATTTTCATTCAGCCAGGACCTTCTTCCTCTTGCCTTTGGTTCTTCAGAGCTTCTTTAATACTTTTTTTTTAACTTTTTTTTCCTTTATTGTCTCTAATGAGTTACATTGTTTAGTGGGCCAACAATGAGCTGTTATCCCCAATTCCCCATTGCCCCCCTTCCCCATCCCCAGACAGAATTGAAGACCCAGCTTTAAATGGAAATACTTCTTAAATGTATGTTTTCTGTGAAGTAACTTTCTCTTTTAGCACTACGATTTATGACATTTTTATTCCAGCTTTATGATTTTTTTAAAAAAAACTCTTTGAGATTTCCTCTTTGACTTTTGTATGTTTTTGGAGATTTTTTTTCCATTATAAATTATTATTTTCTGCCGGGCGTGGTAGTGCACGCCTTTAATCCCAGCCCTCCGGAGGCAGAGGTAGGAGGATCGCCATGAGTTCAAGGCTGCCCTGAGACTACAGAGTGAATTGCAGGTCAGCCTGGGCTAGAGTGAGACCCTACCTCAAAAAAACAAAAAAAAAAATATTTTCTAATTATAATCTATTTGGAGAAAGCCTGCATTCTTCTCATTCTTTTGTTTTGTTGAGGTTTATATTAGAGACAAGATTCAGCCAGTTTTAATATTCGTTTTATTTTATTTCATTTAACTTATTTTTATGAGCGAGAGGGAGGATGGATTCATGGGGCATCTTTCCGCTACAAATGAACTAAAAAATGTACCACTTAAGGTATCTATTATTATATTTTTACGTTAGTGCCCTAAATGTGTTTTAATGGCAAAGAATTGTGTATCCTGCTGATTGTAGTGTGCTGGGTGTCTGTGACAGTCAGATGTCTGCAGGGACCACCCCTCCCCTCCCAGCCCCTCCCCTTGAATGGGAGGTGTCTAGCTAGAGCTATAACCTAGGTGCTAAAACTGATTGGTCAGATATGAACCAATCAGCTGTCCCTCTAACTCACCTGGGGAGGACTTAAAACTAGCTTCCTTAGAGGAAGTAGCCCCTCTTCCCCCACATGGCAATGGAGTAGAAGGACTGCTGACCCAGGCCTCAGTGAGGTAAGGCCTGTACCCCTACCCCAGCTGATGGCTGGGGTAGGGGGCAGGCTCCAGACTTCTTCTCTCATAAATCTCTCTTCTTATAAAAGGAGCTTTCTGTTATCTTTTCTTGGGCTGTTTATCTAACTAAATAATATAAGCTCTGTGAACTCTCTGACTCGTGTTTTCCCCACACTGGTGGCAGGAAAACTCTGTAACTTCCCACATGATGACTGGGAAATTTCCCCATCCAACTCCCCTTTTCCTAATCTACTAAATTAAAATAAATGTGTAATTAAATTTTAATTCTGTCCCTGTGTACAATTCTTTGGCATTAGAGGACGAGAACTCGGAGTAGGAGGAGGGGGAAGGGAGGATTCCAAAACTCTCTCTCTCTCTCCCCTTGTTGCTTACGAATATTAATTATCAGCAACCCGTATCGTGTCCACGATGACAGTACTGTGTGTCCATGATCAGGAAGTACTGAGTAAAGCTGTCTTGAGCTCATCTCCATCTTTAATATCCTTTTGTCTGTTCTGTCAATTATTGAGGATAATCCTCAGGTGCCTGACTATATCTGTGGACTTATCAACTCCTTTCATCTCTGATATTTTTGCTTCACGTATTTGGCAGCCCTGCTTTCTGGTTCACACACTTTTAGAAGCTCTATTTAGTTGGTCCATATTTTGTTTTTTTTTTGTTTTTTTCATCCCATCTGACCATATCCCCGATGTGTTTCGACCATTACATTTAGTGTGGATGTTGATGTGTTAGGAATTCAGATGAGAGCTTAAATTTTCCTTTATTTGTCCTCTCTTTATTTCCCTGTCTCCCTGTAGATTGCTTAAATATTCATTTTCTATGTGTTTGTGGTGTGCATGCATATGGGCATTTCTGTGCATAGGCACATATGTGCTTCTGGGTGTGAATGCATGTGTGTTCGTGTGTGTGTGCAGGCAGAGAGACAGGCTTAGTTGTCATTCTTTAGATATGACACCCAGCTCTCTTTGAGACAAGGTCTCTGTTGGCTTGGAGCTCACCGATTCCGCTAAATGTACTGACCCGAGAACTGCAGGATCTTCCTGTCTCTGCCTCCCTGTGCCAGGATTACAGGTGCCTGGCACAGTGCCTGGCATTCATGTAAGTACTGGAGATTGGACTCAGGTCCTCGAACTTTTGAGGTGATCTCTTTACAGGTGCTGGTAGCTTCCCAGCCTCTACTTAAATATTTTTTTAGAATTCTATTTTGTTTTTGTCTTGATCCCCCAACTGTTGTAAACTTAAGGTACAAATATGAATCTGATGGTCTAATAGTTATAAAAGGTGGTATTTCCTCTGCTTTCTGCTGAGCACTAAGACAGTAGCCCTTAAAGTCCCCGGGGTGTGCTATAGGGAATGTGGTGGCCCCTGGGGTGGGGACCCCACATATCAAAGCTGCTGCAGCCCATGTTTTGTCTTTGTTTTTATCCGGAATCCGTTTCTCTTCATATTTCAGTCACTCCATTTCATACTATCTTGTTAGTTTTTCACTGTTTTTAAGATGTAACTTTCTGAGCACTTCAGTTTGTATTCAGCAGGACGTAGCTTCAGTGACCCCATTTTCTGAGCTAGGAATGGAGGCTCCAAAGCCTTTGCTTTGCTTCTCCCATGGGACAGCTTGGGAGGCAGAGTCTGTATAGATAGTTCATATTTTGTAAAGTTCCCAGGAAATAAGGATCAGGGAAACGAGAAAATGAAAGCGAGGAGGAAGGAGAGCTGCCCCAGGCCTGAGCTGTTTGCATCTGGCTTGGTGATGCTGAGGGTCCTCTGGGCAGTCGTGGAGGGTGGGCTCAGAATTGCTCCATTCTCTGGGACTTGTCGGAGGGTCTGACTCTATCTGTGGACTTATCAACTCCTTTAATCTCTGATAGTTTTGCTTCACGTATTTGGCAGCCCTGTTTTCTGGTGCACAAACTTTTAGGAGTTCTATTTAGTGATGCCCCTTGCGTAGCCTACCCGGAGCTCACCAAAGCTGGCTGGCGAGCTGCAGAGATACTCCTGTCTCCCCCTCTTCGCTGTTGGGGTTGCAGACGCGTCCACGTGAGTGCTGGGGATGGAACTCACGTCCCCAGCCTCTGCTTAAATGCTGCTTAGAATTCCATTTCTGTTTTAATTTCCAAACTGATGTAAATTTAAGGCTCGAATGTGGTGAGCTTGTGTGTGTAGCCCAGAACGATGAGTGAAATGTTGTGATAAGTGGCCAAGAAATCCTGGGCAGAGAACGAGGAAAACCTGATACTTAGTGAGGTGCTCAGCTTGCTCTTGGGAGCACCTGAAGCAAAGAGGCGGATGAAGAGAATGTGAGAGGTTCTGAAAGATGCCTGGGCCAGGGCTTCGGGACTGCTCAGTGGCTGAGAGCGCTTGTGGTGTGAGTTTGAAGGCAGGCTGATCTCAGCACCCAGGCCTTTGTGTGCACAGGTGAGCATCTCCCCCCAAACTTTAAAGATGCCTGGACTGACCTACTGTGTCACTTCCCACCGCCCACGGGGACAATGATAAAACACACACACACACACACACACACACACACAAACACACACACCGCTTATGGGTGGAAGAAGGCGTGTTCTCTCTTTATTGCTCTCTCAGATCCCTTGCTCTCTCAGATCTCAGACCTCTCTTCCATAAATGAAACCAGAATATATAGAGCTCCTTGCCAATCAGGGAGCTATTGGTCTATATAAGAACCTGTGGGCATGATGTGCAAATAGCCAATCAGGACTTCCTCCTGAAACCTATTAAGCCAAGCCCCTCTTGGCAAGCTGTCAGGTGCCGTCCTGAGATTAAGCCAGGTGTGCCTCCGTGAGCCCCCAAAGGCTTTCGCCCCCGACACTACTGCTCAACCCAACTTTATATGTTAGAAACTTAATCCCCAACCTTCTTCATTAACATAGTCAGAGGTAATTAGGACTGGATGAGGTTAGGAGGATGAGGCCCCCTGAAGGGACTCATGACTTTATGAGAGGAGGAAGGGAGCACCCTAGTTCTGCTCACCCCGCCATGCCTCCAGCATGGGACAGTGCAGAGGAAGGCCCTTGCCAGACACCGAGCAGAAGCAAGTGCGTGGATGAGGGCATCCCCACTGCAGGACCATGAGCCAACAAACTGTTCTCCATTTAATCCCTGGCTGCAGTGATTTTCCTTTAGCTAGAGAAAGCGGAGTGTCGGATGAATGCTCTGTATTGAAAGGCCAGCAATGCCAGGCGACTCCTCTCCTCCCTGCCCAGGGATGCCAGGTCATCTCCACTTGCTGCATGGCTCCTCCGTTAGCCAGCTTCCGCTCCTTCCTCGAGGCTTCTCCTTCATCTGGCAGCTTGCTCAGGGATCCCATGCCCCTTGCCTCTCCCAGCCCTGCTCGCTCTTGAAGCAAACAAGAACAGCCTGTGTCCCCAAGCCCAGAGGACCCTGCTTGGGCTAGCTTGTCCTTTTGACCCAGTCCACCCATGCCTGTGGCCCTGGGCAGCTGGGTGATTGGTCCAGCACCCTCCTGGCTCCACTGCAGGGGGGAGGGGCAGGGATTTCTGTGTTCAGGCCAAGGAGGAAGACCAAAGGGACAGTGGCGGAATTGGGTCCTTGGAATTGGGCATCAGATGAACAGAAATATATAACTTTTTCCAACGTCTTAGCCTTGTCTTCTTTTTTAAAAATCTGAACTGCTGGGTCCCTTCCAACATGATCAAGAGTCTCGTTTGTTAATCTTGGAATCAAACTATGTGTTTTTAAAGTCTGAACAGAACTAAGGAATCCACAAAGGATGAATGACTAAGAGGGAAGGAGTCGCAAGCGGTTTGTGGAAAAATCACCCAAAGGAGCAACGCCAGTGTGGCTGAGTGAATATTTCACCCAGATTGTGAAACTGTGACGCGGGGAGCTTTCCTTCTGAACAGAAAAAGAAAGATAAGCATTTCTGGCCCTGCACATTGCGGGGCTCTACGTGCTGCTCTCAGGGGTGCTTCTAATCCCTGCATGCAGCCCAGCCCCCCATGAGCAGAGCTTAGGGCAGGTGTCAGTCAAGAGCGAGAGTCCTGCCCACCCACCCATCTGTCCAGAGAGCCAGGTTGCAAGGTGTAACTCAGGAGTCCAGGTGTCATGGAGCTTCTGACCTTGGACTCTACAGAGACCAGAACATCTACTGAGCCCAGCCCAGCAGGGAACATAGTCATTGACCTTCGCAGCAGCCCTGCGGGTTGGACTTGGTTTTCAGTCTCTTCCTTATGAATTGGGAAACAGCAAGAACCACCACCACCAGGCATTTGTTGTTTCTTCAGATCACAAGGCATCTCTGTTCATTGCAGGTGCACAGAGGCTTCCCAGGGCCCTGGAGCCTGCAGGTGGAGGCGCCGGGCTCCAAGAACGCTACACCTGTTTCTATGTCCTTCAAGATTCCCGTTTTCAGGTGGGCTCCTGGGGTGTCGGTACATCAAGAAAGTGTCACATTCTGCAAGCCTGGCTGTTTTCAGCAGTGATCTAGTTTCTAATTTTGGTGGAAGTCTTGCACACAGATCTGGTAACTTATTGTGTTGTGAGCACAAAGCTAATTCAGGCCAGATGAACACAGGCAGCAAGCAGGACCGCGGGCTCACTGGGAGGCCTCAGCTCAGGAAGCCTCAGCAGAAGGTCCATCTGCCATCAATGGTGGGTGAGGACCAAGAGCCAGGTGCCATCTCTCTTGGCATGCAGCCAGCTATGCAGGACACCCAGACACCAGCTCTGTCCACTCCACTCCCAAGAAGCTGTGTGGTCCCAGCTGGAGTTCCGAGTTCCTTGGGACCCTTCTGTCCCGTCTCCCACTGCCGTCCTTCGTACACAGAGGGAGCTGTGTAGGGTGAAATCCCCTTCCTGGGGCCACCCACCCTGGGGTTCAGGACCTCTGCTTCAAGGGGAGCCTGCAGGGAATGGAGGAAGGGGACCATCGGTGGGGACAGGCTGGTGGGTGATTGTGGGTGCTGGCAGAGTTGGCAGGATTTGGACTTAGGTCTGGCAGGGTCCTTGTCTCAGTCTGAAGGCTTGTGATTGGGGCAATTTAGGTGACAGGGCCCCCAAAAGTAAAAGCAGGAGAATGATCTGATTTCTCATCTCTTGCCTAATCTGTTCTCCCACCTGAGCCCCTCCCTGGGGATGGGGGAAGGTCTCCTTTACTAGAAATCTAATCCTGGCATTGTGGTTGGTCAAGTTTAAGACCCCAGAATTTGGAGTTATGGACCAATCAGCTGCCTGTCTGGCTCACCTGAGGCAGGAGGCAGGAACTACCACCATGAGGTTATAAAACACTTCTACCAGGGGAAGGCAAGCTCTCTCTTGGCTGGCCAGCTCCGACTCCCTCCCGAACCTCCGGGTTTTGGTAAGCTGAGAAAAGGGGAGACCCCTTCTCCCACATGGGATTTACCCTCTCCTGCCTCCCTCAGGCAGTCTCTGTACTTTCTCTTCTTTCCTTCTCTTAATAGGTTTCTTCCAGACCCACCAGGGACTCTCAGACCACGTGGGTGCTCCTATTCCCCCTTCCTTGGTCCATAGACTCTCTCTTCCCTCTCCTGGCTTCTGAATAAATATAATAGTTTAATAATTCTCATTCTCAGTCTTGTTTTATTTGATTCTTTAAGTAAAAGCAGACGAGAACTCAGGGTTCAGGGTTCAAGGACTCTTTCCTGAACCCCACTTACCCTGTATCATGATATTGGAAGCAGCAAGTGACTCCAATTTGCTAATTAGCTTTTCTCTCTCCCTCTTCTTTCTGCAGCCTATGCCCCCCCCCCGCAACTCACATTCCAAGCAGGGTCTCCACCTGCCCACCTCTGACCCCTCACATGGGTGTGGGTCATGCCGCCCTCTTCCCTGTTCTGTCTTCTGCATTGTGGTCATCAGGTCACCACACCCTCCTCTGCCTGTCCAGAAAATTCCTGGGTTTACCACAGACACCACCACTACCTGCAGGACATTTGCCCAAGCACTGGGCAGGACTCTCCCAACAGAGCCTGGACATCATACAGGAGACCCGGAGGCCTCTAACTCCACCTGCCCCAACCTGCCCTCACTGTCTTTGGGGGCTGGCATGCCATCCCAGAAGTCTGGGGCATCACCACCTCCTTTGTCTTCACAGGCTTCTCTCCTGTAGCTTGTCCTGCCGCCACAGAACAGTAGCCTCTGACATACCTGTCCCACCACAGGGCCCAGGTGAGACCAGGGACACCTGTCCTCAAAGGGCTGCTCTTGTCAGGACCTGAGACTCTGCGTGTCACATCCCCCAGGCACTAGGCCTAGGCACAGTGGGGGCAGTGTGGGGTCTTTGCTGTTTCTTGGCCTTGAGCCCTCCAGCGGAATCAGACAGCCCAGCTTGCCAAGCTGCTCTGTGCCGATCGCTTCCACTCGTGTCTACAGGGCCCTCAGCAAGCATCTGCTCTGTGCCTGTCCCCACACTTGTCTACAGGGCCCCCTTACCTCATGTCCCTGCAGCTCCAGCCGCCAGGCACCTGCCCCCAGTGAGACCTCACACACATCCTCTGAGGTCCAGACAGTTGGGGCCACAGGGCCACCTTTGCTTGCCCTTCCTCTCCCAGCTGAAGGTCAACTTTCACCCTGTTGGAGGTCTGGGAAGGGAGGACACTGGCTCCACTGAGCTTCTACTAACAGCTTGCTTGCTGTTTTGAAACAGAAATTGAAGAGCATTTTGGAGTTGGGGGATGTGCAAAGACAGCATTTTTGTTGACTTCTGCTGAACGGGTGAGAAGTAGGTAGGCGTGGGGGGAAGTTCAGGGTAGGTGGTCAGGTCCTTGGGCGGCATCAGGGAGGCCCAGCAGGCATGTCTCCTGGAGGAGCACACCCAGGCTCCATCCTATGGACATGGTCTTTGTGATTAGCCAATGGTTACACAAGGAACCCCAGGCCCCCAGATGTGCTGCAGAGGGCTGTGACACGGTGTCTTCTGTCTAGTGGCAGAGGGCTGGAGCACAGTGTCACCTCTGGATAGCTGTCTCTGAAGGTGGAGAGATTCTTTTGAGGCCACACACAGAGCATGCTGGGATTGCATAGTGGGTTTTGCATAGACAGTTGACTATTTCACTCATTGGTCATTTGTATGCATTGTTGTTTTTTTTTTATTTTGCTCATTGCACATTTCTCTTTGCAGAGCCCCTTCCTTGAAGGACACTACCACTCCCCCTCGCCATGGCCTTCAGCTGCAGCCCGGCCTCCTTGCTCCTGGCTCCAGAGCTTCCTCCACACCCTGGGTGCTTACTGAGGACCACAGAAGGAGGACGATGACAGATCACATCAAAGCACTGAGCTCCTCATCTGATTATTTTATTCAAAGGCCATGAACAATACAATTCGATTAAATATAAGATGCTTTCACATAGCTTATCCTACCCATTGCCACAACCCCCACGAGGAAGTTGGAACTGGGGTTTCCTCTGCTTTACAGATGAGGAAATTGAGACCCAGGTTCAACTTCCAACTTGAGGGTTCCA
>PVHP010054847.1:0-10310 GCA_004024765.1 Zapus hudsonius | reverse complement strand
CCTGGGGCAGGGGACGCTCACTGGCAGGGGTCAAAGCAGAAGGTCATGAGATGTATCTTCTACCAATTCTCATTTTGAGAGGGAGTTTCTTCCTGGGGCTTGCTGTTTTTCATGAGCCTGGGCGATTTCCTGATCTCTGCGCCTCTTATTGGGACTGGGGTCACAGGTGTGTATGGCTACCTGGCATTTGGAGATTCAAACTCAGGTTATTTCAGGCCCTCATACTTGGGCAGGAAGTGCGCTTAACCACTAAGCCATCTCTCTAGCCCAAGATTCTTATATAATGCTGTGACACACATCTGTGTTACACATATATTTTTGTACCATTAGGTATATATCGATAGAATAGATACCAAAATTGCCAATATATTATTCTCTAAATTTTTCATTTCTTTTTTTAAATAATTTTTATTTACTCACAAGGAGAATGTGCACCAGGGCCTCTTGCCACTGCAAACAAACTCCAGATGCACAGCTGCATTTCGTCCATATGGCTCTACTTGGGTACTGGGGAATTACACCCAGGCCATCAGGCTTTATAAGCAAGAGTCTTTAACCACTGAGCCATCTCCCCAGCCCCTTCTTTTTTTCTTTCTTCTCCCTCCCTCCTTCCCCAATCACTTGCTCTTTTGAGGTAAGGTCTCATCTAGCCCAGGCTGGCTTCTAACTCACCCATGTAGGCAAGGATTCCTTAAACTCCTGCCTCTACTTCCTGAGTGCTAAGATTACTGGCCTGTGCCACCATGCCCAGCCATCCTCTGATTTTTCAGACGTTGCTAAATCGCCTTCTAGAGACGTGGCTCTAATCTGTGCTTCCACCAGTTTGTTTGTGCGACTGTCTCTCCCATAATCAGTTTTGAAGACCACATTCATTTCTAAAATCATGCCGAGGGCTGAGTATTTATATCTTCAAATGGTTATTGGCCACTTGCATTCTTGTTTGTCTTATTTTCGGTCCTAGGAATGAAAGCCAGGGCCTTACCTGTTAAGCACTCATTCTATTACCAAGTTACATCTTCAAGCCACTTGTATTTCTTTGATGGGAACTGGCTTATTGTGTCCTTCATGTGTCTTCCTCCCCTCCTTCCCTCCTTCCCTCCCTTCTTCCTTCCTTCCTCCCTCCCTCCCTTCCTCCTTTCCTCCTTCTGTCCTTTCCTCCCTCCTTCCCTCCCTCCCTTCCTCCCTCCCACCCTCCCTCCCTCTTTTCCTTCCTTTTCTGAGTTTCAGTGTGACTTTTAAAAAAATATTGTATTTATTGATTTATTCATCTGAGAGAGACAGAGAGTGAATATGGGTACACTAGGGACTCCTGCCAAATGAGTTCCAAATGCATGTGTCACTTTATGCATCTGGCTTTATGTGAGTACTGGGGAATTGAACCCAGGGCCATCAGGCTTTGCAAGCAAGTGTCTTTAACCTCTGAGCTATCTCTCCAGCCCCCATTGTGACTTTTTCTTGAGAATTTCTGTATCTTTTTTCATCAGGGAAATTAGTAGGTTCTTTTTTTTAAAACTTTCTATTGACAATTTACATACAGATCGACAATATAACACGACCATAACCCTTTCCCTCCACTCTCCCTTCCCCCTCCTGAACCCCCTCCACTGAACCCCTTCCTCTTTCCAACTACTCTCTTCTTTTTTTTTTTTACTATGAACACTGATTTTATAGGGCCACAGACCTATTAGTACCCACATCTTGGGTAACAGATAAGGAGAAAGAACTATTAAGAACAAGACTAGCCGGGCGTGGTGGCGCACGCCTTTAATCCCAGCACTCGGGAGGCAGAGGTAGGAGGATCACCATGAGTTCAAGGCCACCCTGAGACTACATAATGAATTCCAGGTCAGCCTGGACTAGAGCGAGACCCTACCTCGAAAAACAAAAAAATAAAAAAAAATAAATAAATAAAATAAAGAACAAGACTGGTAAGTCATGGAAGACTTCATTTTCCACCTTCAAGCAATCTCTTTTGTGGGCCAAAGGGCTATTTCCTGAGACATATAAATGCACTCACCCGTGTTTCCCGTGTTTAGCTTGATATTGCAATTTGACCCTTTCATGTTATTTTCATATGCATATTTAGATTTGGCACGTACCTTTAACATCTTCATGAGACACCTTTGGAGAAAAAGCCCCAGCATTTTCTGCTCAAAGTGAACGTGTTCTGTGACCATTAACTTTCTCTCAAAACTTAAAAGTCATGGATTAGCATCAGTCGCTTCAGACTGTATTACTCTGAGGTACTTTTTCTTCCCACTAATCATCTGGTTGTAATAAAAGGATGGAAGAATGACATTCTAGAGATTGTTGGTCTCTCGCTTGCCAGATTTTTAGGGAGAGCTGCACAACTTCATTGGAGGGATAAAGATACCTGTCAGGGAGACCAGAGGTCCAAGATCATCGGGAACTTTGCTGGATTCAACATGCAAGATGGAAAAGGCTGTACTTGTTTCTTGGGAGGAAAACCTGACAATTCCTTGGCTTTTTACACTTCAGGGCATTTCCTACAGTTTCATAATAATAGCTTTACACAGAAAGAGCTGCTTGGTCATTAACTTTATTGTCTTTCTGGAAAACTCTTCATAGAAAATTGCTTTAGCTCTCAGCAGCCGTTCCTGAGCTCTGAGGAAGCTTGACTTCTTATGAGCGACCCGATCTTTCTTCTGGGCAAGGGACATTTTGGGGCGATTCCACCTTGTCGAAGTCAGTCACATGTTGCTGGGATGAATCTCCAAACCAGGCACGATTTGGAGGAGGAAAATATTGATTGAACAGATCCAGGGGAAGTTAAAGAAAGGCTGGCCCCCTTTCACAGATCCAAGCAGAGACAGAAAAACCCACCACCAGCACCTCAAGCAAGCAAGCACATTCCAAAACTAGCAAACAAGAGGAACTCCAGGCTTGAGCTCAGACTGCTTTTTGCATATGTATAGCTAGAATTCCAGACCCACCCCAGAAACACCTTAGGGCTGAGCCCTAGGATCTGGCCAAGGCGACACACCTCCTCCAGCCAGAACTGGCTGGAGACAATTTACAATTATAATAACTTTTGAATCTATTGGGGGACATTATTCAAAGTACCACACACCTCTTCTTCTTAACTTCTCTCTTGGGCTTCTTCTCCTAGACTGGATTCTCTCATAAGGCAGCATGGGCTTTCTTATACATCTCCTCCATCGTGTCTGGAGTGATGTTGTTCTTTATGTACTGAGAGAATCGTTTCTTGTATGCATCTTCATATTCTTCCATCAGATAGTGCATATCATCTGCAACATTCTGACCCATGATGTGCTTCTGATGTACTTCTGCACTGAACTCCTTGCTCTTGGAATCATAACCAGGGAAGCGTTTGGTACTGGGAGGGATAGACAAGCCTCCATCCACAGCACCCTTTAGGGCCCCCAAAACTTGATTGCCAGTTGTAGTAAGGCCTGCATCCAGATAGCAAGTGAAGGCACCGGGTTGACCATCAATGCTTTCCAGACTGTATTCATCTCCAGTACCTCCACTTGGCCTTCATAGATCTTGTCCAGCCAAACCTATTGAGAAGCCTGCGGGCCAGCAGCAGGCCAGTGCAATAGGCCTCAGCATAATTTGTTAGGTCAACTTTCACACCATATTTTGGTAGTTCGTCTGCATAAGCTGCACAGACTATGGTGTCCCCTTCTATACGGTCATAAGCAATCTGCCAAATGATATCTCTATTAGTTACACGAACGATCATTCTGTGCTTGGGTGTGTTGTACTTACTCTTGTCCTGGATCACCAAGCATTTGCAGGTGTAATAGTCAGTTTTAGCCTCTGTCTCCTGAATTTCACTTGGTATCTCTTAAAGTAGGCCTTATTCTTGACAACTCTAACAAACGCCATCCTGTGAAATAAGAGACCCTCATCCGAGGCTCCACACAGACCTGCAGGCCCAGCAGTGTCAAAAGGGGGAATAAAGCTCTTCTATTTTGATGGCATCATGTTTCCCTCCTATGACGCAGGTCTTGTGTAGGTAGCATTAGCCACTGTGAGGTCACGAACATCAAGGCCTCTTTGTGTCAGAAAGACAGCATTGTAAGCACTCCTCCCCTTCCTTTGGCTCCGACAATCTTTCCGCCACCTCTTCCACAACAGTCCCTGAGCCTTAGAGGGCGTGATCGAGATGTCTCACGTCTTCACGTGTTTTTCTACTGAGTTTATTTTGTCTTCTTGATGTAGAGTCGCTCCTTGTTTATGAGGACATTTTTTGTGTGGGGTTTGCCTGTTGTTTGTGCTGTTAAATGCATTCTCCCAGTAGAGCATTTACACATTCAAGTCTCACCCCATCACTATGTGGCCCAGGCTGGTCTTGAGCTTCCAGCCCTCCTCCTGTTTCAGCCTTCCCGATGCTGGGATTGTAGGTAGGTGCCCCTCTAACCCTGCTGCCTTTGAGTTTGAATAAATCTTCTTTTGCTGAGTGGAACATTTTAATTTTTTATGGTCATGTTTCTGAGTTATTTTTTCATTTTTGGCATTTGGTTTTACTTTATGTTTAGTAAGGGCTTATCTTGTGCCAAAATTATGAAAATATTCATTCTTTTCTTTTAGCAAGTTTATAGTTTAGTGATTGTGTTTAAATTACCAGTTCATCTGGAATTTGTTTTGGGAGTAGAAAGTAGGGTAGAGAAGCAGATTGGAGTGCCTTGGTATTTGATGAATCATTGGAGACAAGGAGAGGTTAAGGCCAGCTAATGTCTGGGGAAGAAGAATCTGAAGACTTTCTGAGGGACAAGTTGATAGCCTTTATAATATTCTCTGATTCATTTCAAGAATACTGTTCAGTCTGCTGATAAAAGAACCAAAATACAAATTGGAAAGTTGAGGCCTTTGGGATTCCTAACCTGAACTGGCAGGGGTGGTCATTTGGGATATTGCTAAAGGGACATGGAGGGCATAGGGTTAAAGGAAGTTGACAGGCTGAAGCCCCAGGTAGCCTCTGAGCTGAAATCCGGTAGGAGCTTCACCACCTCCACCCTTAACCCTAAAACTCCCTGCTCCCTAAGCAAGCCCCAGTGAACCCTGTGTTCTCACTCCAGCCAGGCTGACAATAGGCGACAGTCTCTCCATAAGCTGCCACCACCGAGCTCATGTCCAGAATCACATCTTCCCGCCACTCAACTTATGCAAAGCAGACATTCGCAGGTTGCTGACCACTACCAATCTCCTTTGCCCGTTTCTGCCCCTGCCTCTCCCCTTTTTCTCTATATAACCAACTGTATTGATACAATAAACGAGAGAGCTTTCTACCGCATTCTCCTGGACAACTTTGTCCATCACTCTCCAGAGAAATGAGCTGAACACTAACACGGAGAGCTGTGCTCTCCAGGGAGTATCCTCTTCCATACTCCCAGAGCTGTAACACGGAGAGCTGCCCATAAGTGGGGCTCTCCCAGAGGGTGTTCTCTGCAACACTCTCGTGGGCACCGGCTCGCAGCCATGCAGAGGTCGCCTGCTCCCTCCCTGCCCTGGGTCCGTGCGCACCCATCGCCCCGCCAGCAGCCTCCTCTGCCACAGTGCCTGGCTCCATGGGCAAACAGAAAGAGCCAAGGAATCCAGAAGCCAATGGCTGGACCGCTGAGTGAACCATGTGGCACTGGGGCTGCCCCACAGCCGGGCACCCTGTGCCACAATGACAAAAACAAAATGATCACACAGGGAATAAGAAATTTTACATTGGTAGCCGAGCATGGTGGTGCATGCCTTTAATCCGAGCACTTGGGAGGCAGAGGTAGGAGGATTGCCTTGAGTTCAAGGCCATCCTGAGACTACAGAGTGAATTCCAGGTCAGCCTGGACTAGAGCGAGACCCTACCTCGAAAAACCAAAAAGAAAAAAAAAAAGAAATTTTACATTGGTGGCTGGGTGGATGGCTCAGTGGTTAAAGCCCCTTGCTGAACTTCTACTTTGTGAAAGATCTTGCTACTCAGTAGAAGTGGTATGAGGACCACTACTGCCTAGGAAAAGGGAAGTGTTAGAAGTGAAGTTTGGGGGCTGGGGAGATGGCTTAGCGGTTAAGGCATTTGCCTGCAAAGCAGAGGGACTCGAGTTCGATTCCCCAGTACCCACATAAAGCCAGCCACACAAGGTGGTGCATGTGCCTGGAGTTCGTTTGCAGTGGCTGAAGGCCCTGGCGTGCCATTCTCTCTGCCTACCTTTTTCTCGCTCTATCAAATAAAGAAGTAAAATATTAAAAAAAAAAAAGAAATGAAGTTTGGCTTAAGATGAACACAAACTTGACCTCCATCAACAGCAGGACGAAGGCTTCCTAGGCAGCATGGTTATTGGGACTGTATGCCCATCCATCTGGACCCTGTGTTTCTCTCTCATTCTCTCCCAGCAGACCAGAGCCTGCCCAGTAGACTGAGGAGAATACTGTCCTTGCAGCTGCTTAGGATCCACCTTTGTATGTGTGTGTGACGTGCGTGTGTGTGTGTGTGTGTGTGTGTGTGTGTGTGTGTGTGTGTGCTTGTGCACGAACTTGGGTGTGGAGGCCAGAGGACAATTTTGGGGGTTGTGATGATTTCATCCAGGTATCCCCCACAAACAAATGTATTCTGAATGCTTGATCCTCAGCTGATGGCAGTTTTGGAATTGGAACCTTGCTGGAGGTGTGCTGTTAGGGGCGGGCTTATGGGTGTTCTAGCCAGATTCCCCTTGCCAGTGTTTGGCACACCTTTCTGTTGCTTTTGCCCACTTGATGCTGGCCAGGAGGTGATGTCCAGCCTCTGCTCATGCCATCGTTTTCCCTGCCATGATGGAGCTTCCCCTCGAGTCTGTAAGCCAACATTAACCCTTTCCTTCACAAGCCACTTTTGGTCAAGTTCTTTTCTTTCTTTTTTTTTTTTTAAATATTTTATTATTCATTTTCAAGCATTGAGAGAGAGAGAGAGAGAGAGAGAGAGAGAGAGAGAGAGAGAGAGAGCACACCAGGGCCACCACCTTGTGGGTCTGGCCTATGTGGGTCCTGGGGAATTGAACCCGGGGCCTTAGGCACTGGAGGCAAGTGCCTTACCCGCTGAGCCATCTCTCCAGCCCTGGTCAAGTTCTTTTCTGTGCAGCAACAAGAGAAGTTGACTACAATAGGGGGTCATTCTCAGGAACCCCTACAATCGTTTTTGCTTATTTATATATTTTTGAAGCAAGGTCTCACTCTAGTCCATGGTGACCAGGCATGGCCTCGGAATCATAGCAATTCTCCTACCTCAGCCTCTTGAGTGCTGAAATTATAAGTGTGTGCCAACCACACCCAGCCTCTTCCTTTTAAAAAAGAAATTATGTATTTGTACATGTGTGTGTATGGGCAGGTCAGGGCCTCTTGCCACTGCAAAGAAATACCAGGTGCTTGTGTTACTTTTTACATCCAGTGGCTGGGGAATTGAACCTGAACCAGCAGGCTTTGCAAGCAAGTGTCTTTAACCACTTAAGCCCTCTCCCAAACCCCCCTTTCACTTTTTTTGAGAGAGAGAGAGAGAGAGAGAGAGAGAGAGAGAGAGAGAGAGAGAGAGAGAGAAAGAGAGAGAGAGAGAGAGTCTCTCACTGGCCTGGAGATCACCAGTTGGGCTAGACTAGCTGGCTAGTGAGCTCCAGGTATCTGCCTGTCTCTTTGCCTCTCCAGTGCTGGGATTATAGGAACATGTTCTGTGCCTGGCATTTTATGTGGATTCTGAAGATCAAACTCAGGCTCTCATACTTGTGAAGCAAGCACCTTTATTCCCTAAGCTATCTCTCTGGCCTTAGAATCCCACAGTCATAGTCAGCTCACACACCTCTGGGATGAATCTCCACAGTTATGGGAGGAAAGGATTTATTGAAGCTACAGATCCAGGGGAAGTTCCATAATGGTGAAAGAGGCCCAAGCAGAGAGAGAGAGAAAAGCCATCACCAAAACCATACACCCACCAGCAACCAGGCAGAGGAAGAGAGAAATTTCCTTCTTTTTATAGCCTTAGGGATGGCTCTTGCAACCCTCTCTCCACCTTTCTTGACCTCCTGAGTCTCTGGAATTTCCTTCCTGCCCTGTCCTCCCAGGAAAGGATGTCTGATTCTAGCTCCCCTGAGCTTCTTTACATCCTGTCCCCTACTGAGAGGGCTGCCTTCCTGTGAGCAACATTAGACCCACCCAAGAGTACTAAAAAGGTCAAGTTGACAACAAAACCTAACCATCACACACCTTTCAAAGAATTTCATTAAGTGCTCCTGTTAACATCCTTTTTATTCAGCTGTTGTATTTATTTGCCTCGAAAGGGTTAAAATGTTTTTCTTTTTTTTGTAGTATTGATTAAGGAATTATCTTTTAAAAGATTTAAGTATGATTTTTCTTCCTTTTAAAAAATATTTTATTCATTCATTTTCAAGCAGAGAGAGAGAGAGAAAGAGAGCACATCAGGGTCACCACCTTGTAGGTCTGGCTTATGTGGGTCCTGGGGAATTGAACCCAGGGCCTTAGGCACTGGAGGCAAGTGCCTTAACCGCTGAGCCATCTCTCCAGCCCCCTTCCTTTTTTAAAATTCCATTTTTTTATGCTCATACCTGTGTAATTGTTGCCCTCTTGTTCCTGGGACAGAAACACCCAACCAAAAGGAAGGAGAGGTTTCATTCCAGCTTACATTCTCAAGGGGAAGCAGAGCAGAGGCTGGGCATCACATCTTGTCATATAAGTGGGTAGACGTAGTCTAAATACTGGGCTTGGAGCTGGGCTAATACAACTTCAAGGTCTGTTCCCTGTGACACACTTCCCCTAGCATGGCTCCACCAGCTGGGGGACCGAGGATGAGGCCTAATCACAAACACATGAGGCTTTGGGGGACATTTTATATCCACACTACCACAATGTGTGTGTGTGCGCGCACACATGTGTGCGTGCTTATGTATCTCTGCGGGTATTTTACCCATCTAACATCATGGAAAATGTAGCAATTCCCCCCCCCCCAGATAATTTAAGCAAAGGAATGTAGATGTTGACTCTTTCTCTGGGCTTCCAGAACTTTCTCCCGGGCTCCCGTCTTCGCTTTTACTACATTGGGCTCCAGTGACCCAGTTTCCTGTCTCTCACTCATGACCTTTTACTCATCCAGCAGTGATAGAGGTGGCCATACCTAGGATGACCAGGTTCTGAAGAATGTTGAAAGACACCTTGGTTTGATCAGATTGCTCTATGATTGGGTTCTTGTTCTTGCTAGGTAATTCTAAGTTTAAATGCAAATTTATAGGTAAAGTCTTATGCAGATTTGGTCATGGAGGAATGTGGCTGTCTAATAGAGGAATTTAAATTTATTATAAGTCTTAGGAGGTCTTGAATGAATAAGAAAGCTGCTGAGTTTCAGGGAACAGCTGTATAAATATTCATGTCGGAAGCTGTGGAATTCACAAACCTTTTATTTTTTCCCCCTCCCCCCTTTTGAATGATAGTTGCATATTCATTCATGGGAGACTTTGGTGGTCTTAGAGCTCTGCCCTAAAATTGGTGACTGGGATCTGACACCCCCAAGGGAAGACAGGGAAGCTCTTCCTTTCCCCTTAGAGCCTTGAGGATGAGCTCAAGTTCGTACAGTCTTCCGGTGACACCTGACACCGAGTTCCCAAGACACTGCTTTGCCACGTGGTCTGGTTCCATCATGGTGTGATGATGTCAATATAGCACAGCTCTCAAAGGGAATAAGCTTCATTCTGGAGCCAAATAGGAGTGACCATGTGGCCAGGACCACAGATTTACCCCGAATTCAGTGTTCCAGTGTGTTAACAATTTCATGAAGTGTTTATAGTAACAGCAAAGAAGGTCATAAATTAAGGTATGTTAAAAATACACTGATGACACACACTTAATCCCAGCACTCGGGAGGCAGAGGTAGGATCACCATGAGTTCAAGGCCACCCTGAGACTACATAGTGAATTCCAGGTCAGCCTGGGCTAGAGTGAGACCCTACCTCAAAAAACAAAACAAAACAAAAAAGTGTAGAAGAAGACTCAAGTTGCTGGGCTGGCCTGGTGAGTGACATCACTGTTGGCCCCACATCTACTCTTGTAATGAGAAAGCTGGGATTCCCGGCTAATTCCAATGTACCTTAAAACTTAAGAGTGCCCAGATTCTTGTTCTATAAAATTAAAGAGGATAAAGGATCGTGGGAGACTTCACTGAAAAGGAAATGAGAAGCTCCAGAGATCTCCAGCCCCAGTGAGGAGAGAACAGGCCATGGGGCGATGAAGTCAGGGGACCTGTGCTGGCCAGCCAGGCAAGAGGGCTCCCACCATGAGGAGAAGCCCCCAGCCCCCTCGGCACAGCC
>PVHP010054846.1:0-10496 GCA_004024765.1 Zapus hudsonius | reverse complement strand
GAAACGCACCCAGTGTATGAGATGGACTGACTCTGCGTCAGCATATTCATGAGCATCTTTGGAGCTGTGACTGATGAGAAAGAGATGTCAGTGAAGGCCAGGTGGCTGAGGAAGAAGTACATGGGGGTGTGGAGGCGAGGGTCCAGCCTGATGAGCAGGATGATGAGCAGGTTCCCCAGCACCGTGGTCAGGTACATGGCCAGGAATATAGCATAGTATATGCCTTGCTCCTGTGGTAGGATGGGGAGCCCCAGGAGGATGAATTCATGTACACTGCTCCGGTTATCTCTCCTCATGCTTTTTATTCTTTTGCTGAATATTAAAAAAAGATAGACATATGGAAGAATGTGAAGTGATTATGATTCATATTACAGCATCATTCTAAGGTACTTAGTATGCATTTTAACCAGAATTATTTCACACCTTCTGTCACTCTAAAGGGCCAGTGATTGTGTGGATAAAGAATGGTATTTATCTACTTGGGAACTAGTAAATCTTTTGGAAAAACAATAGACTGACAGTGATCATCAGATCAAACCAGGTTCAAACTTGAGGATTCCAGCATTGATGAGGAATATATGAGATTAGCAAGCCAAGGAATGGGAATGTCTGTTCATGGTTGTAATAGACTGTCATTTTACAAGAAACTAACATAATGGGATGAAGTAGTTTCTTAGGTATTCTTTAAAATGAGTCTGGAATGTAAGAACCCAATGTATGGTAATTATAAAAATGGGTACTCTGTGGACTGGAGAGATGGCTCAGTCATTAAAGCATTTGCTGCAAAGCCTCATGACCACAGTTCGATTTCTCAGAACCCATGTAAAGCCAGATTCACAAAGTGATTCATGCACCTGGAATAATTTACAGTGGCTGGAGGCTCTGGTGCACCCATTCTCTCTCTCTCTCTCTCTCTCTCTCTCTCTCTCTCTCTCTCTCTCTCTCTGTCTGTCTGTCTGTCTCTCTCTCTTTCTCTCTCTCTCATTTGCAAACAAATAAAAATATTTTAAACAGGTGCTCTTGTTAAATGTTTTGGCAAGGACAGGGCTGGAGTATGCTATGAATGGAAAATATTCCAGATATGAGGATTTATAGAATTATTGAGAAATCATTATTTATAAGGATCTTCTTATATAATAAAAAGTTTTAGTCTCTTCTAGCACCTAGCACAATAATTCCAGGGAAGAAAAGCTTTAATAAGAAAAAATGTTTTAAATACCTCTAATTAAATGGCTAGAGATCAGATTATAACAAGGGAAGAGGAATCTGAATAAAAGGTTGTTGTAGGATTTTAAGTAAAAAATGTTGTTTCATACTTGGACTGTAGATGTCAGAAGAGAAGATTCAGAAAACAATTTAATCAAAAAGGCCCTAATGGGAGCTAAAGATAGACGAAAGGATCTCTGCATTCCCACTAACCACTGAAAAAATAGGTGTAAGAACATTTGAGAGAAATTGTCTTATATAAGATTTAATTTGGCCCTGTCTTTTCAAGATTTAGATATATAATTAATTCAAGACCATCTATTTTAGATGGCCCATTCTACCATACTCTGATTTAAGAAGGTATATTCAAGGGACACAAAGACATATGAACATCCAGACACAAGCAATCATACTTTACTGCACATACTCCTGTCCTGCCCCTCCGGTGATGAACTCCATTACCTTCAGCCACAAGGCATGGAATGATTCTTCCATTTCTCTCTGGAAGTTCGCAGAATACAGGGAACCAGGCAGAGTCCCTAAGATACTCAAAGTTCCATGTGACAGAATTATAAGTTGAGAATCCAACCAGGTAGTTATAACAACACACTGTGTTCACAACCCCTGATATACTGAATGAGTTTAATTTGATGAACCAGAGAGAAGACCTAGGGAGTAATACCGCCATCCTCAACTCCAATTAGAGATAAAAATGGGTATAATTACAGTATTGCCTTTGACTCCCTTGGGGGAGAAACTATTTGTTGAAGCAGGCATAAGAGAGTTCACCTCTGGGGGAATAGCAATGATAGCCATAAGACAGACATTAGGAACTTGGGAAGTTCATGAAACCTGTTGTCTTTTTTTTTTTTTTTTTTTTTTTTTTTTTGGTTTTTCGAGGTAGGGTCTCGCTCTAGTCCAGGCTGACCTGGAATTCACTATGTCATCTCATGGTGGCCTTGAACTCACAGCGATCCTCCTACCTCTGCCTCCCTCCAGAGTGCTGGGATTAAAGGCGGGCGCCACCACGCCCGGCGAAACCTGTTGTCTTCTAAGTTTACATTGGGGAACATGTGGCTCAGAGGACCTAGTAAACCAATTGGGGGCATAGTGTAATAACTTGTGCTTCTCGCTTCTAAACCCCATTTCTTTTTCAAAAACACTGCAAACATTTTAATACTTTCATTCACTAATTTAAAATAAGATTGAGGGGAAATTATATTTTATCATGACACATTTTCTGTATTCATGAATGTAAAAAGAGGTTGATATCTCTATGTGATTTCTCATTTTGTTCAATTCTCAGAGGAAAAGAACCTTTTGCGTTAACAATACATGTTATTCCTTCCGGATGTTCCATATACCTAGATCTTCATTTGTAACCTCTTGCAAGGCACGTTTATTTCATTATTCTGAGCCCTTTTCATATCTTGTCCACATAAATAGCTTATTATTTAATAATAAAGTACACTCACTTGCATAAAAAGCAAATTTAAAAATAGAAAAATAATATCAACATGGACTTCAGAGAAAATGGGCTGATAACCACAAATAAAGGTGGCCAAATTCAAAAGTAATCATACAAAAGATAAAAATAAGATTCAACTTCTATAAAGAGATTGGAAATATTGAGAGTGCTCTTTAATGCCAATACTGTGTAAGTGGAAATCTTATTCACTTGAAATAGAGAAATAGTGTGGTGTGAATTGCTTGAAAATGTTTGTTTCCATGAACCACTCAATTCTATTGTCAGGTAGATGCTCCAATGGACCTTGAATATGCCTAACAAAACATTAATAGGAAGGTTCATAGCATTGCTCATAAGAGCAGAAAAATGACAAGGGTAATGAGTTCTAGTGTTTCTCTGTGTTGACTCTGTGGAGCGATTACATAGCTCATCATAGATGAATGAGAAAATGGTAATAATGGAGAAAATAGTAAGACCACAGGAAAGTTTGTTACTGCCCTCTTCCATAGGAAAACGCATGCTAAATCCCTAAGCAACAAAATAGCTCTATTGAGTAATGGGGTCCCTAAAAAATTGATTCACATTAAACAAGTTATAAGGATGGGACCCTAATCCAGTGAGATTAGTGTCCTTCTAAGAAACAGCCTGAAAGTTCATGAGCTTGCTCCCCACCTTTCTTTTCCTTCTTAGACCCCTCTTTAAGCTTCATGAGGACAGCTTGAAGGCAGGAAGCCAGGTAGGCAGCCTTCACAAGAAACTAAATCACCTAGAACTCGGACCTTGTATTTCCATCCTTTATAACTGAGAGAAAATAGCTCTGTTGTTTGAGCCATCCACACAGTAGCTTTTTCCTATGGCAGCCCCAAAAGACTAAAGCTTGCAACATAAATGTAAAACTAACTGTTTTATTTATATTAGTATGTATTAGCTATACAAAGGGGTTTGGTATGGCATGCAAATGTACTCTGAACATATTCAAACCACCTTACTTTATTTTTTTTTATTTTTATTTTTATTTTTTTTGGTTTTTCAAGGTAGGGTCTCACTCTAGTCCAGGCTGACCTGGAATTCACTGTAGTCTCAGGGTGGCCTTGAACTCACAGCAATCCTCCTACCTCTGCCTCCCGAGTGCTGGGATTAAAGGCATGCGCCACCACACCCGGCCTTACTTTCTTTTTTAAAAAAAAATTTGGTATATTTTATTGTATTTGAGACAAAGAGAGATGTGGTGAGCATGTGCATGTCAAGACCTCCTGCCACAGCAAATAAACTCCAGATGCAGGCACCACTTTGTGCATCTGGCTTTACGTGGGAACTGGGGAATTGAACTTGGGCCATCAGGCTTTGCAAGCAAGTGTCTCACACTGCTGAGCCGTCTCTCCAGCCTCCCCTCACCATATTATTCTCCCCACTCTGACTTTTCCCTTTCCACATACCAAGTGGTCCCTGTTAGTTTCATGTCCTTTCCTCCCTAATTTCACCCATGAGAGAAAATATGCAATACTTGTATTTGTGGAACGGACTTGTTTCATCCATTCATTTTCATTTGATTCAAAACAATTTAATTCTCTTCACTTTGACTTTCAACACTCCCCCTACTCTCAGTCAATTTGAATGTGGTGTGTATATCCCATTATATTGCTATTTCTAAAGAAATTTGTTAGTCTGTAGAAAGCTTATTATTTAGATTAACATAATCCTATAAAGTGTGCACAAAATTAAGATGTAGGATTCTTTTTTAAAAAAATATTTTAATTTATTCATTTTCAAGCAGAGAGATACAGAGAGGGGGGCACCAGGGCCACCACCTTGTGTGTCTGGCATATGTGGGTACTGGGGAATTGAACCAGGGGCCTTAGGCACTAGAGGCAAGTGCCTTAACCGCTGAGCCATCTCTCCAGCCCAGATGTAGGATTCTTAATGTTATAATTTTATGTTAGGTTTAATCTGATCTTTAAAACTGTTGTTTAAGTAAAGAAGCATTATAAAATGTTTATGCTTCGTACATCTTTGCCAAAATCTATGGATCGTGGTTGATGGTCTGTTGCTTTGATCATGATGCTTCAAGTGACCTGCCTGTTTTCCTAAAGGTCAAGATCTGAAAGCAATCATTTGCTTTTTCAACAAAAAAGAACACCATTTGCATCTACTTCTTGCATGTGTACACAGAAATAAAATAAGTGTAAAAAGCTCAACTATAGTTCCCCATTTTAATAGACTACTAAAATAGTTACAAATCAATATGTATAGAAAAAGCACTTAATAAACATCTAACATTCATTGTTCATTTAAAATCTCATAAATTTACTTAATCTTGTATATCTATGCAAAGTCTGAAACTAACATTTTTAATAGATGATTATACTGTAATTTGATCATAATTACCTCCCACTACCTTCTTTTGTCTCCCCTCCCCCACCAAATCTCAATGAACCCTTTTTCAACTAGTCCTCCGGTTTTATTTCTGTCTCTATCATAACTCCTGCCTGACATTGATCTACGACGCCCTCTGCTGTCCACAATCAAACATGCTATGATCCCACCCCCACCCAGATGGCCCATTGGGGCTGGGAACCAAGACTCCCATGGGGGAAGTTCAGACATCACCGGTTGAGTAGAGGTTCTCAGGAACTGGAGATCTCAGAAAGAAGAGGGAAGATTCAGATCAGCCCGTCACCTTTATAGGATTTAGTTCAGGTAGGCGGGGAAGGATCTGATGTTAGATCTGGAAGATGGATCATAAAGTCCACCCATATCTGGGTGGGGCTGGCATCAGCAGGGTGCATCACAGATCAACGTCAGGTGCGAGTTCTAATCCAAGTTAGGAGTGTTCATTCTTATGTCATGAGAAATCAGGTGGTTGGCATCTTCTGGTCTCCTCTGGGCCTCGAGGTACCAGAATTGCAGTGGGATTGGGAGGATGGATCAGTAGGTAAGAACACTTGCTTGTGCAAGCATGATTTTCCCTGAGTTTGATTCCCTGGCACTCATGTAAATAGCTGTGCATGGCCAGTCATGTGGGGAGGGGGGTCCTGAGGATCACTGGTACATATGCTGGACAGTCTCACTGAAAATGGCTGCTCTGAATTTAGTGAAATAATCTATCTCAAGGAAACTAACTGATGAGGGAGACACTCGATGTTATCTCTGGCCTCCCGTGTGCACACATGGGGCATGCACATCAGCACACACAAGTGTATATACCACAGCACACCACACACACTACATATACACACATGTAAAAGAAAAGAACTATAAATGCTGCTCTTACATGTCAAATGAATTGTTTATTTAGAAAAATACTTTAAATAATATTTCACTAAGATATTTCGGGGTAATAACAATGTACTCTGAATTTTAAAATGCAAGACATAGTTTCTGACAAATTTCAACATAAATGTTAAATATTTGAAATATATATATATATATATATACATATATATATGACCTGACTTAAATGTTATATGTTACATACACAAAGTAAACATGTATAAAAATATTTTGGGGCAGGGCATGGTGCCTCATGCCTTTGATCCCAATACTTAAGAGGCAGAAGTAAGAGGATCGCTGTGAGGTCACCTGAGAATGTATAGTGAATTCGAGGTCAGCCTGGACTAGAGCAAGACCCTTCCTCAACAACAACAACAACAAAAAAAAAAACACATCCTGGTACTGAAATAGTGTGTACATTTTTTTTTTTTGGAATAGAATTATCTTTTTTTTTTTAAATTTTATTTTATTTTATTTTATTTTATTTTTCTAATTTATTGTCCATAATGGTGTGTACATTTTTTACTTTATGCATGAGTCAAAAATAAAAATGAGGGCTGGAGAGATGGCTCAGCGGTTAAGGCACTTGCCTCCAGTGCTCAAGGCCCTGGGTTCAATTCCCCAGGACCCATATAAACCAGACCCACAAGGTGGTGGCCCTGACATACTTTCACATACTCTCTTTCTCTCTCCCTCCCTCTCCTTGAAAATGAATAAATAAAATAAAACAAAAATAAAAATGAATATTTAGGTAACAATATTGAATCTCAATGGTTTTTCATGTTAAAGAGACACAACTACTTTGAAATTGATATTCACGAGACTATGAATATGAAATATGAAAATAGCTGGGAATGTTCAGACACAAAAGTATAAATAGGCACTAACATCAACTAAATCTTAAAATTAGCACTAAACCACAGTCATGAAAGCACACCAGATAACATCATGAAGCAGTGTGCTTGTCTGTATCTTTCTGTGTCTATCTGTCTTAGATACCAGATCCACAGATTGCACAATGGATTTATAGAGCTTTTCCAGAATAAATAGATACCTCTTGGACAAGCAGAGCTCTAATGACTAAGACTTTGATTCTATGAAGGTAAATGGTAATAGGCTTCTAATCTATTCTCATTTATTCATTTACTTATTTGAGAGAGAGAAAGAGGCAGATAAAGAGAGAATGGGGCTTACCTGGGTTCTGGGGAATCAAACTCTGGTCCTTCTGCATTGCAGGCAAAGGTCTTACCACTAAGCCACCTCTCCCTCTAACCTACCCTCTCCAGAGGCTCTCCTCTCAGGCTTCTGAACCCTGATAAAGGCTTCCCTGTGACCAGCTCCCTCCTTCCCAAGCTGTCCTCCTTTGTATTTAGGACACAAAGGGGGATGAATCGTGGGAAAGAAAAGCAAGGGGGGAAGCAGACTTAAAGATGAGGGTCCCCTCCTCTAGCAGGGGTGCCCTGGGCTTTTGCCTAGGAGGGTTTTGAACAAATAATTGAGGATCTGAGCAGTCTCAGATGGAGTCTAAATCTGAGGAGTCCCCTGAGGAAGAAGAACCTGAGCTCCCATCTTCATCTTCCTCTCTACTGCTCCCTTCATCCTCTCTCCCAGCTTCTATCCCATTCTCTCCAGACCCCTGGGTGTCCCCATACTGGACCTCAACAGTCTCCAAGGAATCTTTCTCTGGAGCCAGCAGCCCCTCTTGCAATTCCTTGGCTGGGTCACACATGCTCTTTCCCTTACCACCGTTGGCCCGTGCCTCTCTGTAGGCAGCATATTCCTCAGGCGACAATGACCTGAGCCATGTGTCCAGGTCCAGCCAGTACTGTGTCTGCATCTGCTCCTTCGTGCTCTGGGGGACCTGCTGCCAGCATCTGCTGATCTCCACCATGCGCTCCCTCAAACAGCCCAGCTCCTCCCTGGACCACCAGTCCTGTTGGAATTTGTGATAACCATTCATGGGGGGCTTCTGGGGTTCTCCTAGAAATTTCACCTTTGGGGAAAAGCCATCTGTTTCTGGAGGAGAGCTCATACTTTTCCTATTTTCTTGCAACGTTTTGAGGGCTTTGGCTTTGTGCTTGGTGGGTACCACAGACAGTTTGGAATGCTGGACTCTATCCATGTGGTCTGCCCTGAACTGAGCCACTTTTTCCTCATAGTCTTCCTTCTCCTTCTGGAATTCTTGCACGTACCTCTGCCTGACCTCCTCTGGGAGCTGCCTGTACTTCTCAGACAGGACTTTGGTCAGCTGCTTGTTGCTGAGCTCAGGGTGCATCTGGAGGCACTGGGCCCGCTGCTCCTTGTAAAAGTGCAGATAGGCGGTCAGGGAGTCTTTTGGGGAAGTCTGGATGCTTCTTGTACCTCCTGAGTTTGTGGGGATGTTTAACCTGGTCCTGAGCTTCCAGCACTAATTCAGTCAACGTGCGGAGCTTCCTTAATTTGTGAGAAATCTCCAACCACTTTAGTCTGCACATTTCTCCTGTAAAGTCTTGAGAAGCAATTTTTCCCCAGTCCAAGTCTGCCTGGGTTTTTTGGAATGCTCGGCTATCATTGGACGGGAGATTCTCCTCCATGTACTCTAGTAACCACAGGATGTCTTTTGTGGACCAGCGTGCTTGGCTGTGAAATGATGCCATGTCCAGCTTGAATTTGAATCACTAGTAAAGTCTTGGTTGTGCAAATGCCTCAATAGCCTGACAAATCTCCTCACATATGAATCTCAGTAACTCATTTATTTCTGAAGTTCTGCAGTTCGTGTGATTCTGTATTTCTGAGGAGAAAAGAATGTTAGTCTCCATCATTGAGATTTAGGAGAAAAATCACTCATCATTTGCCATCTGTCCCTTGTGTAATTAATAGAGTCTTAACAATAAATATTTTAAAAATCCCCCATTTTAAATAAAAGTTGTTAACCAGGAGTGGTGGTGCAGATCTTTAATCCTGGCACTCAGGAGGCAGAGGTAAGAGGAAGGCAATGAGTTCAAGGGCAACCTGGAGCTACAGAATGAGTTCCAGGTCAGCCTGGTCTATACTAAGGCCTTACCTGAAGAAGGAAGGAAGGAAAGAAAGAAAGAAAGAAAGAAAGAAAGAAAGAAAGAAAGAAAGAAAGAAAGAAAGAAAGAAAGAAAGAAAGAAAGAAAGAAAGAAAGAAAGAAAGAAAGAAAGAAAGAAAGAAAGAAAGAAAGAAAGAAAGAAAGAAAGAAAAGAAAGAAAGGAAGGAAGGAAGGAAGGAAGGAAAGAAGGAAGGAAGGAAAGAAGGAAAGAAAGAAAGAAGGAAGGAAGGAAGGAAGGAAAGAAGGAAGGAAGGAAAGAAGGAAAGAAAGAAAGAAGGAAGGAAGGAAGGAAGGAAAGAAAGAAAGAAAGGAAGAAAGAAAGAAAGAAAGAAAGAAAGAAAGAAAGAAAGAAAGAAAAAGTTGTTTGCCTTTTGCAAAACTGAAGTTCTACCACTCACTTCATACCTTAACAGAGCCTGCCAGAAACTAACTTAATGCAGGGCTAGGGAGACTGTCTAGTGGTCAAAGCCACTTGTTTACAAAGGTTGCAAAACCATCTGGCCCGAATTCAATTTTCAATTTCCTAATACCCAAGTAAAGTGTGGCACATTTGTCTAGAGTTCCTTTGCAGTGGCAAGAGGCCTTGGGGCCCGTTCATTCATTCACTCCTCACATAAATCAATATATATAATGTATAAATATATTAAAAATTGAATGCAATAAATACCAGACCTTTCAAGAAGGTTCAGTTAATGAAAAGGATCTGGAAGACAACATAAAGAGAATGATCAAACAGGAAAGGACTTCATTTCATAGAGCCTTAAGTGTGGCCACGGTCACTAAAGTACAGAGGAAGAGCTAGGGCCAAGAAACAAGCCACTAACCTCCCTAGGTGAGTCCTCTGTGATGTTTGGTTGGAATGTGAACCTGTAGTAGATGGTGGATTTATAGATTCTTCAGGACTCCACATAAGACAAAGTAATTTCCACTGAACTGTCTTTTGTCTTTTTCAAACAGTTCTATTTCAATAGGATTATAATGGTGAAAATCTCATTTGGCTACCTATTCTACCTAGTCAAGCCTGTGCTTTAAGGATGCCAGTGTGCTGGGGCCTATGCACCCTGGGTTTATAGGACATGTGTACTAACCATGTGCTGCCCACCTCCAACTGTAGCTCTTGTATCAGCCACCAGCCCAGAGTGGCTGGTGCACCTGAAATCTCCACAACCTGCTCATCTGTGGATGCATGCCATCCCACTCTAACATGGCTCAAATCCAAAAGAGAACACTCACTGAAGATCCTACAAGGGGTACTATTTACTTCCTCCTCAAGAAAATAAGTCTTTAACCCTTTGTGTGTAGACCCCAATGCACAATGAACACAAAACAACAAGGCAAGAAATCTCCAAAAAGATTGCCTACTCCCACAACTGAAACCACCAATGAAAATATAGAGGAGACAACATAAATACAATCCCAAAATGAAAACATAATAAGCTTAGTACATAAATTCAATGAGACCCTGACCAAGAAAATGGATGATCTGGAAGCATAAATAA
>PVHP010054845.1:0-10332 GCA_004024765.1 Zapus hudsonius | reverse complement strand
CGCCTCCTAAACCCCATTGCTTTGTCTTTCCACGTGATCCCCAGCTCCATTCTAACTTCACCTCCTAAGCCCCAGTTGCTTTGGCTTTCCACGTGTTTGCAGCCCCTTCTGAACTTCATTTTGTAAGCCTCAGCTTTTCTAGCTCTCACGGGTTCCTGGCTTCATTCTAACTTTACTCTCTAAGCTTCAATTTCTCATTGACTTCCCCTTTTCTTTTTTAATATTTTATTTATTTAAAAGAAGTTGAGATAAATTTTTTTTAAAAGATTGAGAGAGAGAAAGAGGGAGATAGAGAGAATGTGTGCGGCAGGGCCTCCAGCCACTGTAAAGAACTCCAGATGCGGAATTCCAGATGCATGCACCACTTTGTGCATCTGGTTTTTACATAGGTACTGGGGAACTCAGGTTCTTCTGCTTTGCAGGCAAGTGCCTTAACGGCTGAGCCATTTCTCCAGCCCAACTTCCACCTTTCTAAAATATATTGTCCACATCTTCCAGTCTTCCTTTCCCAATCCCAATTCCCTTTAAATAAACTCCACAAATTGTGATTTCTCCTCAAATAAACTCAATAATTCATCATTTGTCCTTCTTGGTTTCATCTTGATTATTCTTCATTAAAGGTTAGAAAAGAACCCAAAACTTGGGAGTTACAAATCTGGGGGACACCCCCTGAACTCCAAAATTTCTGCATCACTAGAATGTAGTCTTCCATACTGTGGATCAGTCAGGATTCTAGTTGCTGCGCAGAAAGAACCCAAGCAAAAGCGGCTTGTGGAGGAATGGGTTTATTTGACTCAAGGGGAGACTCCATTCTGGCAGGGAAAACGATGGCATGAGCAGAGGGCTGGACATCACCTCTACCACAACACTGCAAACAGTGGCAGGAAGGTGTGCCAAATACTGGCAAGGGGGAGCTGGCTTATAACCCCCATAAGCCTCCCCCCAACAACACAGCTCTAGTGAGGTTGTAAAATCCAAACTGCCATCAGCTGAGGATCGATCAATCAGGACACATTCATTTGTTTGTGGGGGATGCCTGGATCAAACCATGACAGTCCACCCCTGGCCCCCACAAACTAATAATCATACAGGATATAAAATATTATGTGTTCACCTCAACTCCATAAGTCCCCAAAGTTTTTCTTTCAACTGAGCCATAATACCAAAAGGCAAACCCATAATGGCACAGAATATTTACACTGCAAAAGATAACATGAGGCATGGCCAAAACAGATTGAACCAATACAAGATTTAAAACAAACAGGGCAACATCAATCTCTAACTTTAAATTCAATAATTCTAACCAATAACAAATCTCTTGGAGATCCAATTCCACCCCTCCAGCTCAGCTACTCACAGTCCAGGAAAACTTCATCCAGTGCTGGCATCTCTCCTTGGCAGCCATTCATAGTCCTGGCATTTCATTGGGTCTCCATTGCAACCCACAGTTCATCCTCATGGCTCCATCGGCCTCTACGCAGGCAATCCAACACACCAGCTTTACATTGCCATTGGTCATTTTTCAAAAACAAAACTGTGTTACAAATCCAATGACCCTCTCTTCCTGCATTTGTTCTCCATAGAACCAGGTGGGCTGCAAATTTGTTAATCCAGGGGGGAACAAAGCATTCAGGCCCTTCAAAGAGTCCACAATCTTCCTAGTGTCCCAATGCAGATCACCTGGTCCAATCTCAATGGTTGTCATCTCTCAAGCAATTGCAAGCTGAATGGGCAGATGTTTTGGCCCAAAGACCTCAACAGAGCCAAGCTAATGCTCTTGGACTTCTCTTTTCTCCAAAGTACCCAGCCAAAATTATTTTGTTATAGAAAAATTTTTTTAAAAGATGAAAACAAATACCATGATGATATGCTATTTTTTAAAATTTACTTTTTTTTTTTTTTTTGGTTTTTCAAGGTAGGGTCTCACTCTATTCCAGGCTGACCTGAATTCACTACGTAGTCTCAGGCTGGCCTTGAACTTATGGTGATCCTCCTACCTCTGCCTCCTGACTGCTGGGATTAAAGGCATGCACCACCATGCCTGGCTATTTTTTTTTTTGTTTTTCTAGGTACGGTCTCACTCTAGCCCAGGCTGACCTGGAATTCACTACATAGTCTCAGGGTGCTTCAAACTCACAGAGATACTCCTGATCCTCCTACTTCTATCTTCCAAGTGCTGGAATTGAAGGCGTGTGCCACCACCCTTCTGCCCAACCTTTCATTCTTAACCAAAAAAATAAAAGTTTGAATAGACATTTTTCTAAAAGACATTCAAATCATCAATTAGCACATGAAAAAGTGCTCAACATCATATTTTAAATAAAAGAAACCCTGAGGTTCCACTTCACACCCCTAAAGATGAGGAGGCTATAACAGCAGCCAACAGCAAGTGGTACCCAAAGATGCGGAGAATCGTTGGAAGGAATGCAAACTGGTAGTGGCTCGTGAGATGGTCCTAGACTATTGTAGTGGGGAACTTTGTGGGGTTTTGTTAGGAGAGGGGTTTATGTAGTCCGGGCTGGTGAGGCTGAGCTTGAATTCCTGGTCCCCTTGCCCACACCTCTGAAGGGCTGGGATTGCAGGCACACACCACCATGCCTAGCCAGTCCACTTATCTTACTCAGTCTTCCCAGTCAAGAATGTACCTGAGCATAGGGCTGGAGAGATGGCTCAGCGGTTTAGGCACTTGCCTCCAGTGCCTAAGGCCCCAGGTTCAATTTCCCAGGACTCACATAAGCCAGACCTACAAGGTGTTGGCCCTGGTGTTCTCTCTCTCTCTCTCTCTCTCTCTCTCTCTCTCTCTCTCTCTCTCTCTCTGTATCTCTCTGCTAGAAAATGAATAAATAAAAAAATATTTTAAAAAAAAAGAATGTACCCGAGCATGAAGATTGTGTGTGTGTGTTCTGTATGATTTTATCATTTGGATATATTGGGGCACCGACTAGTCAAGTTATATAAACATATAACAACATATAAAACAGTCCCATGGGCTGGAGAGATGGCTCAGTGGTTAAGGCACTTGCCTCCAGTGCCTAAGGCCCCAGGTTCAATTCCACAGGACCCACATAAATCAGACCCACAAGGTGGTGGCCCTGGTGCATTTTCTCTCTCTCTCTCTGCTTGAAAAAAATGAATAAATAAAATATTTAAAAAAAAAACAGTCCCAAGACCACAAATGTCCCAAGTGTTTTCCTCTTAAGGGACACACAGTCCGCCCACCCACTGCCATTACTATTAGGAGATTAATATAGTAAGAACTAGTGTGTTCTGTCCTTCCAGCATGAATCAACTGACTGGGGTGTTCATGACCCGGCAGTGGGAATCCAGATCCACCCCATCAAGATTTTGACATGGAGGACAGAGGAGGGAAAACCTTGAAAGAGAAGGGTCCTCAGGTGGTGGGGGATGAGGAAGCGAGATAGAGGGGACAAAAAAGATAAAGGGACAGGAACATAGTTAAATTCATGCATGTTAATATATTAAAGGTCTTAATAAAAGAATAGAGGGCTGGAGAGACAGTCAGCAGTGCAGGCGCTTGTCTGCAGAACCTAACAACCTGGGCTTGATTCCCCAGGGCCTGTGTAAGGCCAGATGCACAAGATGGTGCAATGCGTCTGGAGTCCATTTGCAGTGGCTAGAGGTCCTGGTGTGCCAGTCTCTCTCTCTCTCTCTCTCTCTCTCTCTCTCTCTCTTTCTCTTTCTCTCAAACAAACTGGAAGGGAGAGGAGCTAGTATAAATTAGTAGCTGTTTGGGATGAGCCATCTAAAGAAATAACATTGGGCTGGAGAGATGGCTCAGTGGTTAAGGCACTTGCCTCCAGTGCCTAAGGCCCCTGGTTCAATTCCCCAGTACTACAAAAGCCAGATACTCAAGCCGCTCTCTCTCTCTCTCTCTCTCTCTCTCTCTCTCTCTCTCTCTCTCTCTCTCTCTGTATCTTTCTGCTTGAAAATGAATAAATAAAATATTTTTAAAAATAAAATAAAACATACTAGGTCCAGTACAACAGTCAAGCTTTCTCCTCGTGCCCAATTTTCACTTAAATTTTTTCTCCATATGAAGAACACACCTCTTAATTTTATAATGCCATTCGATGAAAAATGACATTTACTCTGCATTAGCTTTGGACATACTCATTTCCAAGTCCGGCTCCAGGATCACCAACTGCAAGATTGTGGTAGTGTCTCCCAGGTCTCTGACCAAGAGGTGGTCACCTGGGGAGGGGGTTGGGGGGAACTGTCATGCAGTGCCCTGTGGCTAGGGTGCCATCCTGTGGTGGTGACACTAATCTAGAGTGTGTCTTCTTTTTCTCCTTTCTAGGAAGGCGCTTTTGTCTACTTGTCGTTAGTGGGAAACGTTGCAGATTCTCAAGGCTTGATTGCATCTTTATGTAAGTAATTCAAAGCATTTGCATCTGAAATGTTGGCGGAGATTAATTGCCAGTATGGCTGTCAGTTACACGAGTGTCTGTAACACGTATTGTATTGTGGTACCCTGCTAATGAGGCATGGAGGAAGCAGGGTTCTGCTGAGTCTGGCAGGCTTCTGGGACCGTCTCCTTCTGATAAGGAAGTTGAGGCAAAGTCCGAGGGCCCCTGTAAATCTTAGCAATCCTGAACACTCCAGCCCCCAGACAGGCCACAGCTGTCCCCTGAGATAAAAGCAAGCAGTTCAAAGCCTAACTTAATCCAACTGCAAATAACAAACCTAAACAATAAGGTTCCATTTCCTCTGCTGACATCACCATTCTCTCACAGATCTTGCTTCCTATGCTTCTACCTCTGACTTTTCTCTATATAAGCAACTGCTATTGATACAATAAAATGAGAACTGCCCACTGCCGCATTCTCCCGAGAGTCTCATCTTTCGTTCGGCTCACGGCTGTTCCAAGCCGCTGCTCACCCAGCTCCCGTGGGTGAACAGGGAGTTGATGCGTGCTGCAACTCCCTAACTAACCCACGAACCCAGATTGTATGATTCCATTTTCATGTCCTGTGCAGGACAGGAGAATCTGTAGAGGCAGATTATAGTCAGAGGTTGCCTAAAGGCTGGAAATAAAAGTGGGGGTGTGGGAGGGAAAGGGGTGACTGCTGATGGGTGCCTGTTTCTCATTTGTAATGTAGTGCCACTTCTGTAAAACTCACAGCCTCATGCAGGCTAAAGCACCTGCTCTCTTGCTGTCTAGATATCAATCCCATTTCAGAGTACAGTTGTCAAAAATTTTCTCCCCTATCCAGAGGCAGGGCACCCTTCAGTAACAACACACTTGGGCCAGGAGAACCAGGCTGAGTACTAGGCTATCCAGGGTCCCCTGCCACAAGGACTGATCCAGATGGTACACGGAGGAGGATATCCAGCTGATTGGGGATGGGGAGGGGGACATTGGGGAGTTGGGGATAACAACTCATTGTTTGCCCACTGAATAATGTAACTCATTATGGACAAGAAATATATATTTAAGACTTAAAAAAAAATTTCTCCCATTCTGTAAGTTGCCTCTTCGCTGTGCTCACTGGCTCCTATACTGGACAGAAACTTTAAAATTTCATATACTCCTTGGCTGGGGAGATGGCTCAGTGGTTAAGGACACTTGCTTGCAAAGCCCAACTCCCCAGGTTCAATTCCCTGGTACCCATGTAAAGCCAAATGCATAAAGTGTCACATGTGTCTAGAGTTTGTTTGCAGAGGCAGTAGGCTCTAGTGTGCCCATACATATTCTTTTTCTCTCAAATAAATAATAAATAAATATCACTTCCATTTATCAATCCTTCTTCTTATTCCCCATGCTCTGAAGTCCTTTTATTTTTTATTTTTTAAAAATATTTTATTTATTCATTTTCAAGGAGAGAGAGAGAGAGAGAGAGAGAGAGAGAGAGAGAGAGAGAGCGCACCAGGGCCACCACCTTGTGGGTCTGGCTTATGTGGGTCCTGGGGAATTGAACTGGGGACCTTAGGCACTGGAGGCAAGTGCTTTAACCGCTGAGCCATCTCCCCAGCCATGCTCAGAGATTTTATAGGCAATATGGCAGGCAGTTTGACACCCCCATTAGCTTTTCACACTATTACTGGGTTAAACCTGGGGGCTACAAGCAGAAAATTACAGAAATTCAGGGGAGTTTGTCTTTGTCTGCCCTAACCAGGTAACATAAGCAGCGGACAGCTGCGTAGACGAAGGAGATTCGGGGTCTGTCTCCCTGGTCAAGACTTGCACAGTAGAAACTGCTTTAGAGTTCATCTGGTTTCTCTGCCAATTTTCTTCTCCCCCGTTATGACATGAAAGCAGAAGGTTCTACTTGGGAAAGTAAGGAGGCCAGAGGTGCATCGGAATCAAATACAATGATATACATGTATGAAGATGTCATAATGTAGCCCATTAGCTTAGCTTATATACTACCTTAAAAGAAAAATCACAATTTAAAAAAGGAAAGCCAGGGCTGGAGAGATGGCTCAGCGGTTAAGGCACTTGCCTCCAGTGCCTAAGGCCCTGGGTTCAATTCTCCAGGACCCACATATGCCAGACCCACAAGGTGGTGGTCCTGGCGCGCTCTCTCTCTCTCTCTCTCTCTCTCTCTCTCTCTCTCTCTCTCTCTCTCTCTCTCTCTCTCTCTCTCTCTTTGGTTTTTCGAGGTAGGGTCTCGCTCTAGCCAAGGCTGACCTGGAATTCACTCTGTAGTCTCAGGGTGGACTCGAACTCATGGTGATCCTCCTACCTCTGCCTCCTGAGTGCTGGGATTAAAGGCATACGCCACTACGCCTGGCTCTCTCTCTCTCTCTCTCTCTCTCTCTCTATCTCTATCTCTATCTCTCTGCTTGAAAATGAATAAATAAAATTTACAAAAAAAAAAAGGAAAGCCAGGTGTGATGGCGCACACCTTTAATCCCATCTCTGGAGAGGCAGAGGTAGGAGGATCGACATGAGTTTGAGGCCATCCTGAGACTACAGAGTGAATTCCAGGACAACCCGGGCTAGAGTGAGACCCTAACTCAAAAAGCCAAATAAATAAATAAATAAATAAAAAATAAAAACAGCTTTTCACTTGAGAAACTAACCACACGCATTTTGTCTTTAGGGAAAGAATATGGCAAAGCTGATGCAAGATGGCTTTATTTTGATCCAACCATTGTGTCTTTGGAAATTCTGACTGTTGTCCTGGACGGGTTTCTGGCCTTGTTTCTTATTTATGCCATAGTCAAGGAGAAATATTATCGGTAAGTCTCCTGTCCAGCTGAAAAGAGCAGAAACACTACTTGTCCAGTGCTCACATGGCATTTGGAATAGTTGTTACTACATTTATTCATGAGATAAAATGTAGAATATAAATGAAAATTATTTGAAGCCAGGCATGGTGGCATATACCTATAATCCCAGCATTCGGGAGATTGGAGGGAGGGTTAGGGAGTTAAAAGCCAGCCTGGGCTGCACGTGATCCTGTCTAAAAACAACATAGGTAGGAGCCGGGTATGGTGGCGCACGCCTTTAATCCCAGCCCTCGGGAGGCAGAGGTAGGAGGATCACCGTGAGTTCTAGGGCACCCTGAGACTGCATAGTGAATCCCAGGTCAGCCTGGGCTAGAGAGAGACCCTACCTCAACAAAAAAAAAAAAAAAGGTAGGTATGTAGGTAGGTTAGTGTCATGTTGTCACCTGAATGATTTTGGATCATTCAAAATAATATACTTGAGAAATAAAATTCTGTCTCCATAGAAGCAAGAATGGTGTTAACAGTGTCACATTGTTAGCCTCTAGCATTCGGGAGAAAACTAAAGCAAACCATGGGTAGGATGTCCATTTTCTTTCCCCCAAATCACCCTAGACAACTCTTACCCTTCCTGACAGAAGGTAACTTCCTGTCCTTCTAGGTTACATGTGCAAGGACGTGTTCTCAGGAGCAAGCTGTGGCGATGATGAGAGAGGAAGGTGGGGGTGGAGGTCTGAATTCACCTCTCATCCTTCTCTCCTTTCTCCTCTGAGAACTGACTTCCCCAGGAGAAGGCAGTCCTGGAGGAGTCCCTAAAACAGTGTCAAAGAGACATGAGTGCATTCTATCTTATATTAATTTTCATTAAAGAAATTTTATTTTTCATTTGATTTTATTTTTGAGGTAGGGTCACTCTAGAACAGGCTGACCTAGAATTCACTCTGTAGTCCCAGGCTGGTCTTGAACTCACAGTGATCCTCTTACCTCTGCCTCCCAAATCCTGGGATTAAAGGTGTGCATCACTACACCCAGCTTATATATATATATATATATATATATATATATATATATATATATATATATATATATATAGAGAGAGAGAGAGAGAGAGAGAGAGACAGAGAGACAGAGAGACAGAGAGAGAGACAGAGAGACAGAGAGAGAGACAGAGAGAGAGAGTTCATTTGCAAGGAGAGAGAGTGAGGGAGAGCGCACCAGCTCCTGCCAACAAATTCCAGATGCATGCACCACTTTGTATTATCTGGCTTTATGTGGGTACTAGAGAACCACACTCAGGCCATCAGGCTTTGCAAACACGTGTCTTTAACCACTGAGCCATCTTTCTAGCCCCTGAAGAAATCTTATGTAAAGCTTTGGCTTAAAATGTCAGATATCGGATGTGAGTGATCTGGCTGCAACATCTGTCACCCCATTGATCGCCAGGGTTGATTCAAGCCGGTTTAGGTGGGTGTCACTTCCTCCCTCACAGCTCTATGTGCGTCCCTCCCGAAGCTGCACGCTCAGTCGAAGAGGATGGTCCTCCTTCCCTGAATAGAGGAGGACCGGTCTTCGGTCAAGGGTATAGAGTAGCTGTGCTCCCCTGCCAGAACCTCCAGACAAGCTCTCCAGGTCCATTTGTAGGAGAGTCCTCAGATCATGTAACCCCCTTTTCTTCCCCAGTTGTATTGACAATTGGCAGTTAAAACAAAATTGCTCTTGGGTGCCTTAACAGATTTGGCTCCATTAACCATGACTGCACGTTCCTCTCATTCGTGGTATTTGCATGATTGCATATTGGCTGTGTGTCAGGCACAGCACTTGCCCCTGCATCTGCACATCTCATTGAACCTCCACAACACTCTGTGAAAGGGCTGATGTCACTTCTTAGAGCAGGTGAAATTATGGCTCCTGATGGATTCATATCAGGGTCTTTGTGCTGAGGCAGGTATGTCCTCACTGAATCCTCCCGAGAATAGTCCTACCCCCGAGTCCTTAACTCTGAGAAGCTGGTAGAAAGGCTGGTAGAAAGCTTGTAGAAAGGTTTTACAAGCAAGCAATTAAGGTGCTTGCTTGTAAAACCTAACCCACCCAAGTTGGATTCCCCAGTACCCATGTAAAGGCAAATGCACAAAGTGGTGCCTGCATCAGGAGTTTGTTTGCAATGGATAAAGGCCCTGGTGAACCCATTCTGTCTGTCTGTCTGTCTGTCTCTCTCTCTCTCTCTGCTTGCAAATAAATAAATAAGTAAATAAATAAATAAATTTTTAAAAAAGAAGAAAGGTGACGTCATAAACAAGGTGACATCCCCCTCAAAGAAGCACCAAATAGAAACCAAGGGGTTTTTGTCACAAAGACCGTGGATGCCACCCTGGGAGAAAGGGTTTCATCATTCAGAGCGTGAGCTATGCCCAGTTCATTCCTTCCTTCCTTTCTCCCCCAGGCATTTCCTCCAGATCACCCTGTGCACCTGCGAACTCTACGGTGGCTGGATGACCTTCTTCCCCGAGTGGCTTATCGGAAGCCCTAGTCTCAACACCAGTAGTTGGCTCTACTTTTGGGTCTATTTGGTATTTTTCAATGGCGTGTGGGTTCTGATCCCAGGACTGCTACTGTGGCAGTCATGGGTAGAACTCAAGAAAATGTCTCACCAGGGAGCCAAGTCAGAGAAAAAGTGTTGGTGAATTTTCAAGCATAAATACGACTGTTTTGATTCATGCGCCAGAATTGATCCGACATTCCAGATCACACTTTCTTTTTACACTGTTCCTCCTGATCAACCTGCTACAGATTGGTTCTGTGGTGGCCAAGTTTTTGTTTTGTTTTTGAATTAAATGACAATATTAGAAAAAGACTGGGCTTGTGGTTCAGAAGTCGAGTGCTTGCCTAGCATGGACAAGGCCCTGAGTTGTATGTGCAGTATCTCAATTTGGGAAGGTTAAAATGTGTAATAATAACACATTTAGGGCTGGAGAGATGGCTCAGCGGTTAAGGCACTTGCCTCCAGTGTCTAAGGCCCCGGGGTTCAATTCTCCAGGACCCACATAAGCCAGACCCACAAGGTGGTGGTCCTGGTGTGCTCTCTCTCTCTCTCTCTCTCTCTCTCTCTCTCTCTCTCTCTGCTCGAAAATGAATAAATAA
>PVHP010054844.1:0-10312 GCA_004024765.1 Zapus hudsonius | reverse complement strand
AGGTGGAGCCTTGGCTGGAGGAGGTGTGCCATTGGGGGTGGGCCTTGAGGTCTATTAGTCCAGCCCATTGGGTGTACAGAGTTCACTCACTCTTGCTGCTTCCTCCCAGCTGATGTGACAAGCTCTGCCATGCTTTCCCCACCATGATGAAACTTCTCCTCAAAACTGTAAGCCTGAAATAAACCTTTTATCTTCATGAAAAAAAAGAAAAAAACAAAAACAAAACAAACAAACAACAACAACAACAACAACAAAAAAAAAAAAAAAAACAGGCTTAGAACCACAGCCTGAGAGGGACACACTGAGGTTTAGCAATCCTGGAATTCTGGGAATGTGAGGCCCATTGGTGGCTGAGAGTGGGGCTTTTATTTGTTTTTATGCACAAAGAGGGAGGAAGGAGGAAAAGTAAGCTGGTTTTTATGCAGAAAGAGGGGAAGGGAGGAAGGAGGAGAAGTAAGCTGGTTTTTGCTGTTCAAGGTTTCAGGCTGTGAGTAATCTCCTGACAGAATTTTTAAGGTTATGGGGCCCCTTGCAACTTCCAGAAAGACTTTTGGCATCAAAAGTCTGTTTCTGACTCCATTGCTATTTGCTAAACCCTTCACTCCCAAGCTGAAGCATTCCTTCCTGAACTGGGCAGCAAGAAAGTTTCTGAGACTGGGGACATCAACAAGTATGGAAAAGGGTTGCAAGACCCCACCCTAAGGATATACATAGGGGAACCAACTGCTTAGAGAGGAAAATCTTAGAGTTGCAGGCAAGTGTTGTGCTGCCTTCCAGAAACTCAGCTGCCATGAGTCCTCATCTCTGCTGAAGTGCCCTTTCTGGTGATTCAGCTGCCTTTGGGTTGAAATAACTATAGGTAGGTTATTGTCCAGGACGTGAGGCTTCTGGTATGTCTGCCTACTAGACATCTATTGGTCCTATAAGCAACACCAACAAAAGTGATTTTGGTATAATTGTCCTTTGGTCTGTAGTCTGCCCTAGGTAGGGTAAATAGATATGTTTTTGTCTAGCCCCATGTGAAAAGGTTTTTCTTCACAATAACTTTTAAATATATTCAGTGGTTCATTCACAATACATGAATCTAAAAGAAGAGAAAAAGAAAGACATGAGATAACAGTTGAAAATACAGTGTTTTAAATGAAATCCTATTCAATGAAATTAAGATTGCATAGAAGATTTCAGAACAAATTGATATGGGATAATTGGGGTTCAGGAAAGAGTTCTTGAACACTGCACCGAGTTCCCATCTTCTTTTAACAAAAAAAAGATAAAATAAGACTAAGAAGGATAATTATTAAATTATTATAATTATTCGGAAGTCAGGAGTCAGGAGAGGAGAGAGTCTAGTGGACCAAGGACTGGGGAATAGGATCACCCATGAGATCTAAGAGCACCCATGGGGCTTGAGAACCTCGTGGTGGGCCTGGAGGAAACAGGGAAAGAACTAGAAAAGAAAATGGAAAAGCTCTTGCCATGAGGGAGGTGAAGGGGTAAAGCCCAGGCTTTAAAGCTCAGGCTGAGACAAGGGGCTCACCAAAACCTGGAGGCTCAGGTATCGGAGCTGCCCAGCCTAGTGAGATGGGAGAGGATGTGAGAGGGAGCCCTCCTCCAGGTAATTATACCTTCTGGCTCATGTGAGCCAGAGTGACAGCTGATTGCTCCATAATAGCAAGTTCTGGGTTCTTAAGCTTGACCAACTGCAATGCCAGAGTTATATTTGAATTCTAGAAATGGAGCCCTCACAACTCAAAGACGTTTACTTATGGAAAGAAAAAAAAAAAGTTAGGGAAGAAAAAAGTCAGATCATTGTCTATATCTCCAGCAAAGTAGAGACTGCAAGGTTGTTCTAGGTTTTTCCTTTTTTGGTTCAGCCACCCTAAACTGCCACAGTAATGTACCCAGAGCTGCATGAATAAGTATGTAATATCGAGTAAGCATTCTTAGAATCTGTGTGCATGTGGCCAGGGACCTAGTCAGAGCTATAATCTGCAAATTGGGTGCTGGAATTTGTGGGAAGGATGTTACATTCAAGAGTCTCACATACTGTTACTGTACCATATCCTGCCTTCTTTGTTCTATCCTAGAAAAAGGAAGTCCCATCTGTAAATAATTTGAGATAATGTTATTCTCTTATGTCAGGTCTGGAAATACAAGTTTCTAATAAGAATTCTTGCCACAAGTCCTCAAACTTTTCCTTGTCTGGGAGATAAGCAGCTGGGCTGAGGGAAGAACAAACCTCAAGGTTCATCTCTAGCCTCTCCATCAGAAGGACCTGATAATTTATTGTCATGTTGTCAGACAGCCATATGCACCTGTTTGTGGTGAGAATGCCTGATAAGGAGGGTATGTCATGAGGAGGGTATGCAGTAAGGGACACTCCCAAAATCAGCTTGTGTGCTTCAAGGATTAAGAGTCTTACTGCTGCAATTCCTCCCAGGCATCCTGGCCATTATTTTGGCACTGAGTCTAATTCCTTGCTGAAATATCACACTGTTTAAGGCATTGGTCCGATTGGCTGAGTCAGGCACCAGCAAGGCAATACCCCTTATCTAAGCCATATAAAGGGAAATTCAAGGTATGTATGTAGGTAGTTTCAAAGAAGGGGCATAAGTCAGTGCATCTTTGAATTGTTGATAGGAAATATGTGCCTCAGCCTCCCATGTCAAAGTAGCTGAAGGATATTTCTGTGTCCCTAAGAAGTTGGCAGAAGGGTCTCCTAACTAAAAATCCCAGGTTTCAAATTCTCTGCAAAACCTGGTGACTCCCAGGAATAGTTTCATTAGTGTAATCCATGGCACACACATGCTATGTGCTTACTTAAATGACCCTGGCCTCGAACTTCTTTCCAGGTCTGTTGATGTCATAGTCCATTTCTTTCTAGCACCTTAACCAAAGAGTCCAAATACTTTACACTGTCCTATTTCTCACATATGTTACCATACAGCCCTCTATCAGGACACTGCTCATTGTAGGTAAGTAACTAATGCATCTTTCATCTTTTTCCCATTTCCATTTCCTGGCTGCCATCAGTATGTCACCATATGCCTCTGTGACCATGCTTATGAGATAGAATAAAATAGGCAAGAAAGACTCTCAGATAACCTGTGATTGGTACCAATATTTCTCAGTGTTATTACATTTTCCTAAGTCCCCCACCCCCAGAATAACAAAAAGTAACATAGGTCTAGGAGCAGTTACCTCCTCATTGCTGGGACAGATACATGACCTTAACCATTTTATGGGAGGAATGGATTGATTTTTAGGCTTACAGATTACTGGAGAATCTCCATCATGGCAGAACGTGGCTCACTTCCATACATATCTCCATAACAGAGAAAGAGAAATCACCACCAGTAAGTACAAGTTACTCATGCTCAAACTGGCTCTCTATATGCCTAGTATAGGTGGACTTTTCAAGATCTACAGCCAATAACATACCTCACCAGGGCTCTGCCTACTTGATCCTTCAGTGGGAAACATAATGTTAGTCAAAATACTTGTGTCTATGGGGCCAGTGACATGCAAACCACCACGGTTCTCTCTTAGTGCTGTTTGCTTCTCTTCTACTGTTCATAGTTTAGAATATCCTAGAAAATAAATTTCCTTCCAATTCAGCAGCCAAAGTAGAAGTGAAGAAACATTAAATAGCTGTATGTGAAGAAATTATTACATTATTTGTGGTCTTCTGAAAATTTGAAATGGTGTATGAATAATTTTTGATATATAGGTCTATGTGCCTTGGTCTTTAGAAAGTAAAAAAGAAAAAGAAATTATAAGGTTTTGATTTGGAAAACAATACAAGAGAATTTGGGGTATATCAATGTAATATAAGGATGTGACAGTTATCTATGTCTTGCTTAGGAAAATCACCTTCCCAAAAATAGCTTTTAGGAGGAAAGGATTTGTTGTAGCTTATAGTCACAAAGGGTTTTTCATCCTTGCAGGGAAAGCATGGAGATCATGTCTTTTTGCTTTCACCAGGAGTTAGCAAGGAGATTGAGTGGACTAGTGAAGAGCAACTAGGACTGGACTAATAAACCACAGTTCTGCCCTCATTAACACACATCTTCCAGCAAGGCTCCATCTTCCAAAGACTCAACTACCTGGAGATTCAGTATGAGAATTTATCATGAACACATGAGGCTAATGGAGGCCATTTCATATTCAAACTACCACAGGGCATAAACTCTGATTTTAAAGGTATTATCTGTTTTAGTGGAAGAATCTTACATGTGTATAGCATTTTAAAAGATAACCAAATTTATATATAAATAAAGCTATACATCACATAAACATTATAGATATGTACTATGGTAATTTAGAGCAGAAATATAACTGTCATTTAAATTATTATATGTGAATGGCATTGTTTGGACTAGTCTTATAGAGATAAGAATTATATGAAGATGACCTGCAACACAATATGAGATGATGAAATGTTTTAAGAAGCTATATATTCATAAAGTCATGATTTCATGTCTTTGAACAAAGGGCAATGTTACTCCATGTGAAAACTAAACTAGTATAACAGTGACAACACTGTCATCACAGAATAGGGATAATCTTATTGAAGCATGTTTATGTCCCCAATATTCTCACCTGGAGTCGAAATCTGCTACGTCTTTTATTTGTTACAGAGATGATCCCTACCTGGTATTTGAGTCTCTTATGGTCCAGAGAAGTTGTGCCCTCATTTATGTCTAATTTCTCTGAATTGACCCATCTCCACGCTGATATTTTAAATGTGTGCTTTTGGAGAGCCCTCAGTTTTGTTTCCTTTATTTACATACTCACCTGGGTCAGTGTCATTTAAGTGTGAGATTTGAAGACTACTGAAGAAGGCTTCTGCATGGAAGTGCTGACAAATTCATCTGAGAGATCATTGTGTCACAATATCAATATATCTACCGGTCATGTCTCATCACTCCAAGTAAGGAATAGCTCTAAAGTATTCCAATATTAAAAAAAAAAAATTCTGGGGCTGGGGAGACGCCTCTGTGGTTAAGGTACTTGCCTAAAAAACCTAACAACCTGAGTTTGATTCCCCAGTATACCAGTCAGCTCAAGTTGGGTTATCAAAGAATTTATTTGCCACAGTTTACAATGTTAGATTTCTAATATGAAAGTATTCTCAGGTTTGGACTAAGCCTGCCTTTAAGTAGCTGCCTTCTTTCTTTATTCTTAGAAGGCTTCTCCTCCTTTTATGCAATAAGAGAGATTTGGCATCTTTTTCTTTTTATATTTTCAGCAATCATATCTGATTAAGGTGAGGGTTTATAACCTAATTTGCCTAATCTGTTTTCATAAGAGTGTTTTCTCCAAATGTAATTATATTTGAAATTAAGTTTGCAACATATGAAATTTTTATGGAGAACAATATTGTATAAAAATTGCATATTGGTCATATTCCCATCAGGTTATACTCTGTTCCTTCTATGTTGCCTACATTCCACTCAGGACCCCTAATATGTGGTGTCAGTCTCTGTAGGGGAAACAATGTCTCAGAGACATCAACACATTATTCCCTTATTAAGTGTACCTAATTATGTCTAATAAAAAGAAAAAACTAGCCAAAGCAAAAAAAAAGTCTCAGAGTGCATGCTCAAGTCCTTGGGTTACTATATTCTCCACTCCTTTTCTGCAATGTTCCCTTGGAAGCCTGTGGTTCTCAGTACCAGGTATGAATTCCTTCTCACACAGTGGGTCTCATAGCAAATCACAGAGCAGTTGATTACCCTCACAGCCTATTTGCGTCTATTGCCCCAGTGCATATATCTTGCCTGGCTGGTTGAAGCTTTAGCATGCAGGATCCCCTGTTTGTTCAGACTGTCAGTGAGCTTTATCCCCCACAACTGGCGGAGCACTTTTCTATCACCACAAAAGGAAACTGTCCTCTATCTCATTTCAGGATAAACTCATTGGCTTGCAACCACAGTCAGTGGTGCCTTCAGGAATAGGGTCTCACCATGTATATATGGTGGGTAATCAAGGTCACTGCCAGCGCCTGCATTGTTTTTAGGATCTCATGGGCCTCACTGTAGGGGGCAGTAATATAATTCTAGCACTGGGATTTCCAGAAACAGCCTTATGGCTCTCTCTCTCTCTCTCTCTCTCTCTCTCTCTCTCTCTCTCTCTCTCTCTCTCTCTCTCTCTCTCTCTCTCTCTCTCTCCCTCTCTCTCTCTCATTTTTAATTAGCTAACAACAAGAGTGGTTTGGTTTCTATGGTACTTATTTATTTATGTCATCATCAATTTTGTGTATCTCTCCTTCAACCTTACCCCTGTACTCTCCAGACACTTCCACCAGCTGTGTTCTGTCCCTCAATTTGCCTTTCAAATGTTGAATCCTCTCATCCCTCCCTGCTTCTCTTCTCTCCAAGCCTCATTCTAGCCTGCTACCAAGACTACTGATGCTTATTACAATTTGTAAACTAATCAAACTATTTTCTGTTAGGATCTGCATATGAAAGAGAAAAGGCTGTTTGTTTTTCTGAGCCTGTGTAACCCCATTTGGTATGATTTTTTTGAGGTCCATCTATTTTTCTGCAACTTTCATAACTTTATTTTACTTACCTCCAAGTAGAATTTCATTGTGTTCATATACCACACATTCATTACCCATTTTTTAGTTGATAGGAATCTGTGCTCATTCTTTTTCCAAGCTATTGTGAATAAAATAGCAACAAACATGTCTGAGTATGTATCTCTACAGTAAAGACTCTGTAGGATATATACTTAGGAGTGGTATATAGCTAAGACCAATGTTTGATGCATGTTTTAGATTTTTGAGGACTCTTTATATTGATTTCCAAAGTGTCTGTACGAGTTTTCACTCCCACCAGTAGATTAAAATTTTTGGATTTATTCCATTGATCTATGAGCCTAATTTTGTGCCAGGAACTTTCTGTTTTTATTACCATGACTTTTTAATATATTTTGAAATCAGGAATAGTGATACTACCAGATATATATATATATATATTTTTACTAGTTATATTTAATACTGTTTTAATACCCATACATTCTGCTAAATAGAAGATGATTTTTCATTGGGATATTAATATATATTTGTCTGACAATTTATAATGTTGATTTTTTATTATAGTTGTGTCCAAGTTATAACTTCTTCTGATTATTTATTTTGATATTTTGCTCATTTCCAAAATACAGGGTTGTTTTTTTTTTTTTTTTTTTTTGCTTTCTTGCTACTGACTTTATGATTTTTGTTTTTCATTTAGCTTGTGGTTGGCACTCTCCCCTGTAAAGGGACCTCAATGAGTTGATGTCTTTTATATGCTTGCCTTGCACAGAGCTACTGAGGTATCGTCTCAAACCTTTACTATGTCAATTTAGTATTGCTTGTACATTTGGAATATTAACTTTGTATCAGTTGTATGTTTTATAAATATTTTCTCCCTACACTATGCTATGCTTCACTGTTTACTGCTCTGTATGTACAGAACTTTCAGGTTGATTCAATGACAATTGTTAATCTTTTGGTTGGGCATGTTCTTTTTACTTAAATAAACCACTGACTCCACCTATATCATGATACTGTGTTCTCTTTTTCTCTGGGAGTTCACAGCTTTGGCCTAACATGAAGTCTGATGAATTTTGCATTGACTTTTGTAAGTGACAAAATGAGGATATAATTCCCTGGTTTTCATGTATCCTTCTATGACAATAGCATTTACTAAAGACATTCTTTTAAAGTGTGTGTGTTTGGCATCTCTGATAGTAATTGGTTGACTACAGATGGATTGTTTTCTGAGATTTGCATCCTGGCCCATTTTCATATGTATTACCTCTCATTGTTGGTATGCTGACTTATAATGTCAAACTTGGTGGTATATTTTGAAGACAAATAGTATGTTGTTTACAAATTTGTTCCTTTTATTCAAGACTTCTTTGACAATTCCAACTCTGGGTGATTCCATGCAAAAATTTACATTGATTTTTATATTTTAGGAAAAAATATCATTCACTTTATGAAAAGCATGACATGTATTTGCAAATCTCTTTGCTTAATATGGACTTAAGATTATTAATGCTATTAATTATAATTAGAGATTTTCCATTGATTTGTATCTTTTAAAATTAATTTAATCAGTAATTGTCAGTGCATGTGTTTTTCAGCCTCTGTGTAGCTATTATGAATATGGTTTAAAAATATCATTAGACTATAAGAGCCAGAACATGGGAGGAGCACTCTTGAATAGTTTCCCTGACAAAACTGACGATTACATTAGAATCCATAGTGGCTGTCGTTATCTGCACAAGACCTTCACAAAATAAGCTGATTCATATCTTGACATGAGTGGTGGAAGAAGGAAATAATGCAAAGAAAAACTCATCAAAATTGAAGAGGACCTTTTTGGAAAGAAAAAGAAATTAAAGAGATTAAAAAAGGATTTGGGAGGTGAATACAATTAAGTTGCATAATTTATATGTATGAAAGCTGTCAAAATAAATAAATAGATATTATTTTTTAAATAATTATTAGTTCATAGAAACTCTAAGTTGTAAATATTTATTTTATATCCTAAAATTTATATCTTGCTTATTCAATTAACATTTCTGTCAGTCTTAGAGATAACAAGTTCAATTCCTCACCAAACAATGACAATTTTACTTTTTGTCTTTAAACTTGGGATGTTTTGAATCTCTCCTTTTAATCTAATTGTTCTGGCAGGGGCTTTCATTAGCCATATTGAAGTATCTACATTATTGTCTTATTGAATATCTTAAGATTGTTAAAGATCTTAAGTATTTTTGATGTTCCTCCAGAAAATACAAATTATATTTACCATCAGACAAATGTATATATTATTTCAAAAACACTGAGTAAATATAAATATTTAAAATTTTGTATCTGTACAAATATAAAATTCTAACATAGTATACTTAAATGGTTTGGAAGAATTTCCATAGAGTGACTTTTTTCATATAGATTTAGTGTTCATTATTTAAATGTGAGATTTTTTTCTGTATTGTGCATTTTTATCACTATATTAAAAGAGAAACACATTTTTGGCTTTTGGTGTTAGAATAAAAGAAGTCATCACTTAAGAAAATCAAGTGAATAGGACAACCACTTATAAAATATGTCTTTTTAATGCCAATAAGCATTTAAATACTTCCCTTTGTGAAGCGTTTGCAAATTAATAGAAAAGTAAGATATAATACCTTTATGGAAATAATAGAAAAGAAGCTAGCTGAAATAAGGCAAATAGCATAAAAATAAAATTTATACTTTCTACAATTATGTGGTGTTCTAATCTGTTGCTTAATTTACCAAGCAATTAAATATTTGATACTTAGACTATTGTTTCTGTTTAAAGCCAAAAATGTTATTTATTCATACATACCTTATAGTTGATTTCAATATATGTTTCAAAGAAGTGTTATTTGTGGGGATGAGGAGATGGCTGCTTACCAAATATTAGGACCAGGGATTGAATCTCCAGCACCCATGTTCAAAAGTTCAATGTGATAGCATGTGTCTGCCATCCCTGTATATTTACAGTGAGAATGAAGTAAGAAATAGAAGAATCAGCATTTTGTGGTCCAACTAGCCTGACTAATGCAGGGATGGAGAGCAAGAAAACCTACCTCAAATAAAATGGAAGGAGAGGAATTACACCTGAAGCTTGTCCAGTTTTCCCCTGCCATTCATATGTATGACACACATATCATAGACATGTTCTCCGTGGGACCCTGCTAAGAGGCACAGAGGATATAAGTTTAAATGAAGTAGAGACCAGATTGAAACCCCAATAATCTCTGAAGCTGAAATTTATCTGAGCTGAGTTTATCTGAGACCAGCAGGCATTTCCTGAAGTCTCCTTCTTAATCCTAAAACTCCAACCCTCTGGGCAGGCCCTGAGATAGACAGACAATTCAAGGCCTAAACTCACTCCAGCTGTGATAACAAACCTGGACAATGAAAATTTAAAGGTTACAGTTCCTCTGCAGCCATCACCATCCTATACATATCTAGAATCAGATAGAAACCCCACCCTCAATTTATCTATGCAAACTAGGCATTCACAGGTTACTGACCCCTGCCAATCCACTCATGAGATGATCACAGACTACCCTGACCCTACCAATCCCCTTGCTGTCTATGTCCCTGCCTCTGCCTTTTCCTCTATATAAACAACTTTTATCTATATGATAAAAGAGAACTGTCCACTGCCATGTTCCCCTGAGTGGCTATGCCCGTTGGCCTACCGCTGCCTCAAGACACTGTCCACCCAGTTCCTTGGATGAACCAGAGTGTTAATATACAATCACCCCCCCAAGTAAT
>PVHP010054843.1:0-11026 GCA_004024765.1 Zapus hudsonius | reverse complement strand
GTGTTGATATGCAAGCATGAGAACCTGAGTTTGGATCCCCAGCCATCATGTAGCACAATTCTGGGCACAATGGCACAGCAGGAGCCTGAAATCCCAGGACTTGGGAGGTGGAAGCAAGGTGGCTGATAATGTAACTGAGTTGGTGTCTTCTCAGCTCAGTGACGAAGTAGCACTTCAGAAAGAAATCTCTAGCCTCTATCTGCACGCATACACAGCACATGCAGTGCACCTGTACACAAATGAACACATGCACACTTATACTACACAGTGTCTGGGCACACACACACACACACACACACACACACACACACACACACACACACACACACATTACTTCTCTAGGTAACATAGATGCTATCTGGTAATCCCAACATTATCATTTGATTTACATAGGAAATTTGCTACTTGGGAAGTGCATGACAGTTTACAGGAGTATGCATAGAAATGACAGTAATGTTTCACATAGTGCTATGCTTATGGGTTTGGAATGGCTTATTTTAATAGCCGTTGTTCAAAACTATCAGTAAGGTTGGGATCAAGGAATCACCAGGTGCATTCATCTGAAAGCTTCAGTATGTTGGCAGACATCCAAGGGTTCACCATGTGACTGCATGACCATGAGTTATGCCCACATGAGTCTTTCCACAAAGGTTCGTGACTTACCTCACAGTAACACAACTGGCTTCTCCCAAAGCTAGCAATCTGTGATGGTTAAGCTTGGTTGTCAACTTGACCTGTTTAGTAAACTTGGCTGGGTTTCTGAGGTTGTTTACAGGAAGGCACCCCACTCAGTAAGCAGTAGGATGCAAGGAGGCTCAGGGGAGCCTAAAACAAACATCCCTTCCATGGGGTGTAATGCAGGAAGGAATTTCCAGAGACTCAGTAAGTCTTGGATAGGATTGCAAGACCCTGCCTTAAGGCTATATTAAGGAGAAGGAAATCTGTCTCTCTTTCCCTGCATGCCTGGTTGCTGGTGCTTGTCTTGCGTCCCTTTGTTGGCATTGGAACAAAGCTTCCTCAGCCTTCCCGCCTGGACTGAAGACCAGCAGCAGCTCCTCAAGAAGCCTTTAGGCCTTCAGTGCTGGATTGGGACTGTTGAGGCATCCAGCCATTCCTTCACTCTCAGGGCTTGCAGACTGCTATTGTGGAATGGCTGAGTGAATGCAATAAATCCCCCTTTTCACTATTACTATAATAATGCCATTAGTATTCTGTTTGTTTTGTTTCTCTAGAGAACCTTAACACACCATCCATAAAAAGATCACAATGGAAGGTTTAAGGTCTCCTATGTATTACCCCAAACTTGCATTCTCATCACTCCCTAATGCAAGTGGCTGTGTTCTCTACTGAACGTGATCAAGAAGGACATAGGTACATGATAGGAGGTGACAGAGTTGACAGAAATCATGAAAGCTGTTTTTGTGACATTCTGTTTTTCTTGAAACATAAATTGCAGTGTTTTACATAACATTCCAAGCTAAAAGCATTTGGATTTAAAGATGCAGATATATTTAATGATATATATATATATATATATATATATATATATATATATATATATATATATATACACGCATTTTTGTGATGCAGGAGGACAAGCCAGAAAACTAGCTTCTATTTCCAAATGTCTATTCAGAATGTTGTTTTACAATTGTTTCTATTATAGAGTCACTTTTCTGTGAAGGATTCTTGACAGGATGCTTTACCCATCTTCCTAGTTCTCTTTTGAATGTAAATATATATGTTAACATATATATATATAGTACTATATATATATGTCATGAAGACAAATCCTGAATGCCCAGGAAATTGTAAGTTTCAAAGTTCCAAAGATGGGTTTTTACCCTGGCACATTAGTCCTCAAATCTCATGAAGTTTCCAGATTACACATTTCCTCCTGTGAGAAGTGTTTCTTACGGTACCAGACATAAGTGCAGGGTATACATTTTAGAGTCCAAATGATTCTAGATGGAGGGCTTTCTTGTTTTGTGTGATGTTGAATGAATTGAAGAACTTCAAATAATGCTTAGAGTTGTCTAATTAAGAACTCATTCCTTTCATTATACTTGGAGGATGAATTAATTTAGATTAGAAATGTATAAGAGAAAAGAAATGCTGAACTGTAGCTGTCTGGATTAGTGGTTTTTTGCGTATATTTTAGGCTCTATGAGACACATGTGCGTTTCTCATCTAGTAGGTTGTTTCAAGGTGCTAAGAAACCCTGGGCCATAAAATAGTATCTTAATTTTGCTATGTTTACTCTTTTTTCATGTTAATTTTGCTTCTTTTTCTTGTGAGGACATTTGAATACATGCTTAACAGTTAAATTCACAAATACTTCGTAGTGTGTAGGTTTTACATCAATCTCTTTAAAAAGTCCTTTTATAGGATACACAAATTTTTTTTAATTTAATATTTATTGTCCATAATGAGTTACATTATTTAGTGGGCAAACCATGTTTTGTTATCCCGACTTCCCCAATTCCCCCCCTCCCCATCCCTGATCAGTTGTATATCCTCCTTCGTGGGCTGTCTGTATCAGTCCTTGTGGCAAGGGATCCTGGATATCTTAGTACTCATCCCGGTCTTCCTGGCCCACGTGTGTTGTTACTGATGGGTGCCATGCCTCCAGACAGTCTCCCCCACCAAGGCTCTCACAATCTTTCCGCCCCCTCTTCCACTCAGTTCCCTGAGTCGTGGTGGGTGAGTATTAAGGCTGCTTTAATGTTGCGAGCTTAGAGGTCCTTGTGTCAAAAATCCTTGGTTTCTGTCTCATTGGCCAATCCTGTGTTGATTGAATGGCTGTGGTTATAGGTCCCTTGTTCATCTGTCATTGTCTGCTGGGTTCCCTACGGATCCTCCACGATGTGACTGTGGTGGCTCCTCTCTTGCCAGGATCTGGGTCATCGGCCTATGGTGGATTGGTAGGGTTAGATGGGCCACAGCTCTCTCGTTGGGATACACAAATTTTTAACTATCAGAAACTTTAGGTGTCCAGGACAGGTGGGCATGGAGGTGAAGTCGGAATACTAGAAGCAAAGGTGGTAAGCTAGACTAGCCAAGTCCGCAAACTCGGGGTTTACAGAAACCCTGCTTCAGAAAATAAAGTGGATTGTGATGGAGGAAGACATTTACCATCAACCCCTGCCCTCCATACATGCACGCTCTCTCTCACACACACACAACACACACACACATACGCACACACCACCATACATACACATGCATAGTGATGAAAAAACAACCCAGTTAGTGTAAACCAAAGTATTTTAATTAAAAATCTAAAAAAAAACCCAAATATTTGAATCTCAATACATTATACCCTAGGCCACAGCATTGCCATATGTGGAAATAATGGTAATAAAGTCCCCTTTAGAGTCTGTTAAGTAAAGCAAGAGAAATGGACAGAACCTGCCTTTGATATGATGGGCAAACTTTAAATCAACAACTTTATCAATCTCTAAAAAAATCCCAAGTAATTCAACCTGGCAACAATTTATCCTTCCCTGTAGTCTTCCTGCATTATTAAATGTGGGTATTTTATATGATTATAACATTACTCTTCAAAGAAATATACATTTTGCTTTTAGTGTTTTAGCTTTTATCACAAATGTTAATGCAACATTGAAATGCATTAGTAGATTCCCAGGAGCCAGGAAATGTAAAGGATAAGGTTTTCCTAAAGTGATCAGTTAGTTATTTGTTCTTAGGCTCTTCATTAGGATACATATTTATGTTTGCAACCTATAAATGAGAAGCAACCAGCCAGGTTCCTCTTTTATGTTTTTTCTGAACAGTGAGGACATCCTCAGGACTTACCTGCAATCCAAACTTAAAGTGTTGTTTTCTTTCATAAATCCACAGACACAAATTATATTCCATCCTATTCAGAGCATGACCTAAGATGGTTTCAGCTCATGTCTATATACTATCAAACAAGTTAGTTCAGAAGTAAGATAATAGGCACAATTTTCCCTCTCACATTTATTATAAAATAAGAAATGTATATAATTTATCAGAAGCCTACCTGCTCATCAGAAATGCTAGGGACACTCCCTTGTATAAAATGTCTCTCTACCATAACACACATTATTTTTAATAATAAAAAGATTTTTTGAAAATGCTTCATCCTATAACAGTTTAAAAATTAGTAGTTATATAATATGAAATCACTCTCATTATTAGTGTAACTAAGTCTTTTAAGCATTGAGTTATATGTAAACAAATCTGAAATTTAAATTTGAGATCAATCAAAGAGTTTAAAACATTAGGAAATTGACTAGTTTATCTTTTTCATGAGTAAAATGGTATCACCAATAACTATCCTGTTTGCCTTATTATAAAGATAAAATATTTAAGTGTTCATGAAAAGACAAGTAATTGTTGCTAAGTATATGTGCATATATTCATATATAGACACAAATTCATACATGTGTGTATATTAGTAAATTTGAAAACAACTTGTATAATATTTTCAAATTCCTATAACACTTTATGCTCATTTAAAAGTTTCATAACACTTTAATTTCATTTGTGTTTTTGGATTTGGGGCCATGAATATGGATTCTGAACCTACCATAAACAAACTTATATATGGCTTATAGTTCATCTCAAAATCCAAAGTGAATAGTAGTGGATCTTGGCATGGTGAGATAAACCTGCAATCCCAACATTCCACAGGCTGAAGCAGGAGACCCATGAGACAAAGGGCAGAATGGGCTACATGGAAAGACTCTGTCCCCAAAAGTCAACAGCAACAATATCAACAGCAATAGCAAGTACATCAAGTATTAGAATAAATGTTCATGATATTCTATAATATTTTACATATCTATCCATACAAATGTGCATTTAGAGATTTGTTTTTTAGTTCTAGATTTTCCATGAAAGCATATACACCTATAATATTAATGCAACTGATAATATTATTAATAATAGCTAGCTTTGATTAAGCATTTTCAATAGACCAGGCAGTAGCCTTACCATGTACATCAATTATCTTATATATCCTTCATAAACTTAATGTATGAATTGTTATCCTATTTTTTAGTCAGTGAGACTGAGGTCTAGTTAGAACATTGTCTGAGATTATACAGTCAAACCTCATCAGGTTCTCTGACTTGGGTTTCTTTCTCAACAGCATCATATTCTATAACCACATGCCAACGGTGTGACACCAAATCCCAGATTTCAACCAGACTTCATATAATTTCCCAAATGGTTTAATGAAATAAGACTCAAATATTGTGAGATGGAAGAAAGTGAGTTTACTCTCAGTTTTCTTTATGTTGGAAGATAATCTGATTTTTGAAAATCTCTACTTACATCCCCTAACAGAGCCAGACATGCTGATATCAGCACACTTATAATTTCAGCTACATGGGAAGCTGACATAGGAATGTCGTTAATTCACAGCCAGAATGGAGAAAATAAAAGGACTCTACTTTCAAAAAAATAGAGAAGAAAAATAAATGAACAAATGGAAGTCTATCCCATTTCTAAATGTAAAAACAAACTGAGAAGTTCAATGTCAGATTTATTTTCTACAAAATTATCCTTTTAGTGGCCCAAATACTTCATTAAATTTGTGATATTAGGTAATAAACAAATAATGTCAACAAATATTTAACATGTTTGAATAAGAAGAAAATTCAATATCAATAATGATGAAGAATCTTGTACTCTAATTATTAACTCATTAACTACTGCTTATTTTAGACTCAGTTCATCTTCACACTTGGATGAACTGTTCCTTCTGTAATACATAATACAGGTAGGACTTGCCTTGATTAGCTGTGAAATTGGAATTTGCTCAAATTACATACTTTATTTCCTAATTAGTTAAATGCTATGATTATCTCAGTAACGCTCAAAAATGCAAGGCAGTAGGGTCGTATTTTCTATTAGAAAAGAAGCTGCAGTTTTGCATGCTCTTCTCTGTTCCACCCTTCTCTAGCTCTCTCGCCTTTTGCTAATATTGAGTATATTGGAAGTAACAAACTGATAAAATCAGATTGTAAAAATAATTTCAGGGCTGGAGAGATGGCTCAGCGGTCAAGGCACTTGCCTTCAGTGCTGAAGGCCCCGGGTTCAATTCCCCAGGACCCATGTAAGCCAGATCCACAAGGTGGTGGCCCTGGTGTTCTCTCTCTCTCTCTCTCTCTCTCTCTCTCTCTTTCTCTCTCTCTCTCTGCTTGAAAATGAATAAAGAAAATATTTAAAAAAAATAATAATAATAATTTCAGCATGCATATCACCATTTCCTAATTGCTTGATCACACAGTAAATTAAAGATCAAGTCTGAATATGTGAGATTTATTTATTTATTGCTTTTAAATCATCAACAGAAATTTTCACTTCTATTACCCATTTCTTTGAATATGGACCAAGCTATTACTTAGACTAGGTTTCTTAATCTTATTATTTCTGGTCACACAGCTATTTGTGGTAAGAACCAGTCCCCAAGTGAAAAATACTTATCAGCATCTTTGGAATCTATTACCTTCCAGGCAAGTCCAATCGGTGTTTCATGGGTGACATGTAATCAAGAATAGCTATATAGAAGGCCTAAAACATTGTTGATGACAATGCCATTGTTATTACATAAAAAGCATAGACACCACTGATGATAGATGGCAGGTTCATCTTTTCCTCTGATGTAATGACCCAAAATGTCTCCAGTGGCCCCTAATGAGAGACTCATGAAGTTAAACTCTTTTACTTATAATTGCATATTTCTCGAACTCATTTGGAATTTAAACTAGAAGGGTCTCTGAAAATACTGAGTCATACCTTTTTTATAGTATTTGCCCCAGAATGTAAATGTAATTATATAATATTACACATTTAACAATTAACAATTAATTATATGTAATATATATTACACGATCTCTCAATATTTTGTAATTCAGATTTTAAAACGTCTTCCATAAAAGGGGTGTAAGACACCGTGGTCCAAATACACATATTCAATGTTTGCTACTTTTTAAACCAATATCAAAGTGAAAGCATCACTAGGCATGCGTAGGCACAGAGGGAATTCCGGGGAGGTAGACGGTGATGATGCCTGTTGCTCGGTAGCTTGCTGAGGCTGCCATCAGTGTGCGTGCACGGGCCACGTGAAGAAAAGTCTTAGTGGGAAAGAGCAGGCTGCGGAGGTCTGAGCTGAGACCAAAATCCATAGTCACACAATGCAGGAGAATTAGAGCAGAGATTCTTTATTTTTTAAAAGTGCAACTGGGCCAGGCGGGGTGGTGCACTCCTTTAATCCCAGCACACAGGAGGCAGAGGTAGGAGGATCACCATAAATTCAAGGCCAGCCTGAGACTACAGAGTGAATTCCAGGTCAGCTTGGACTAGAGTGAGACCCTACTTTCAAGAACAAAGGAAAAATGCAATTAGAGTTTTGATATCTGCTAATTGATAAAACCCCTGTGAGCTGGTGATCTCGGTTTGTAGGAGAGAAGCCTCTTCTACATGTGCCTACGGCTTCTTCTGTGTCTGACTTTTCAGTGCAGCTTGGAGAACAGACTTCTTGGTTGAAATCCCAGCTCTGGCACTTGCTGCCTTTCAATATGTCCTTCCACTGTTCTGCATGTAAGCTTCTTCATCTAGATCATTGTAAGAAGTACCCGAGCAAGCACGTGCTTGCTATTTCTTGAAAATATACATTTGCATAAGCACAGCTCTTGAAAGTCCCATTTATTCCTTTATGAAATCCTATGAAAACAAATCAAATACAGAATGACAGTGAAAGCACATTTTAAATAAAATAATGGGAAGTATATACTGGTGTGCTACCCTGTCTAAATGTTAAGTTTGCAGGTTTAGCAAAGAAAAGCTCTGCAGTATTAAATTAAGACTTAAAACTTACACATCAGTTAATAGTGTTTGTGATTCGCTGTCAGTGTTAAGTAACGAGCGAAGAGGTAACTGATGGCAAACTAGCTTCAGAAAGGGATTTCTGAAAAAAAGGGATTTGCCCAACAAAAATCACTTCAAGGGAGAAAGGGTTCACTTCACGTTACCTTCTCACGTTGGAGTCCATCATGGTGGGGAAGGCACAGAGGCTGGAGCCTGAGGAAGTAGGCACAGTGAGAAAACATGGGAAGAGAAATAGTCTTGAAAATAACAATAATTTCCTTGATTTCATTTTGGTAAATCACATTTTTTCAGAAGTTTATATATTTTTTCTTTAGATTTTCTTCTGTTTTCGAATATAGGATGTTAAAATATTCCTTTGAAAATTATTCAGTAGGAAATGAAAATGAAATTCTGAAATTTGCAGGAAAGGGATGGATGTGGGAAGAATATTAAGCCTGATGATCCAGATTGAGAGGCTCTAAGCCCATATGTTGTCTCGTGAGCAGATCTTAGTTTATGGTATTTATGTGTTTGTATGAAAAGGGTTTCGCATGGGGAAAACCCACAAAGACAACCAAGAGGTGGTAAAAAGATGGATAGGAAGGGTTAAAGGTCACATATGACAAAGGAGGACACAGGAGACAAAGGACACCAGGGGTTGGGTAGACAAGGCTGGATGGAGAATTGGCTAAAATAAATTGTGTTTAAAATTCCATAGACACTAAAACTCCACATGTAGCTAATGAATGGATTTAAAGAGGAAAAAGAAAACAAATATTCCTTGATGATACTCTGGATTTCATTGGCATCGTTTGTACTATTCCTTTTCTGTCTTTGCCATCACTCATGCCAGACTAGAAGCTTCCTTTGAACATTACACATTTGGCTATCTTCATATAAGCTATATATAGTTTTTATATTGTTGATAGCATTATTGTCCATATTGTATGAGCAAATCTTCTAATGGTACCTGCATTTCATCTCCTCCTTGATGGGCATACTGGATCAGTCCATGGAGTAAGTTTTGCTATTGTCTTTTACTGTGAAAAAGAGTCAGGGTAACAATATATCTTTAAATTAAGTTGGGGGGATGTTTTTATCAATTGCTTCAACTATGCATGCCATATAATTAAATTTTCTAACTTCCTTCAAGCAACTATTTCTAGGGACAAACCAAGTGCCTCGGAAACTCAAATCATTACTTGTTTTCATGGGAAAAAACCAAAGTAGAAAAAAATTTTAATCATTATAGAAAGATTTGAAAAAATTTTATTGAACTTGTAGACACAACAAAATAGAGTAATTTTTATGCAACTCATGTAATAGTTTATAATTTTATATTAAAATATTTTTCATCTTGCAAACAACAGTAATTTCACATATCCAGGGTAGTCAAGTAGTCTTGAAAATAACAACAGAATCATAATTTCATAAGCACACGAGAACGATATGCCTATGATAAATGTCAAGATACATTCCAAATTTGTCATACACTTTGTATGGAAACAGACATTTTTCTAGTCATAAGTATAAATTTTAGCATTCTAGAACAAACTTTACATTGTTTTTCTTTGTTTTTTGTCTTGTTAAGATGAGGCAGACGGTACTTTATTGGCTGTTTTTCATGCAATTGGCATTAACGTCTATTGAGGAATTTTTATGTTTTTTAAAATATTTATTTGTTTGCAAAGAGACAGGGGGCATGTCAAGGCCTCTAGCAGCTGAAAACAAACTGCAGATGTTTGTACCACTTTGTGCATCTGGCTTGACATGGGTACTGGGGTATGGAACCCAGTAGTTAGGCTCTGCAGGCAAGTACCTTAGCTGTTGAGCCATCTCTCCAGTCCCAAGAAAACTTTTTCAAAGGAAGAGCATCTTTGAGTCTCTTTTGATCTTTTCTTTTCCATGGTGTGTCACATTAATGTTACTTTACAGGGAAATAATCAAAGAACTTAAAGTGATAGTTTGGATCATAAGAACATTATTGCAAGTTAAGTTTAGTGAGCTTTTAAGCACTAGGAGGGAGCACTTTGAGACAAAAGTTATTCAGTCAGATCTTTTTTATTATAATTAAATTAGTTCACATTTATCACAGGGAGAAGTTTAATCTTAATTAGACTTTTTCTGGGAAGATGAACCACTTGATTAATATTTTCTTGATCACCTAGGGAAAGATTCATAATGTACAGGGTAAAGCCAATGTGGTGACCCTTTCAAGAGAAATGAAAGAAAACATTCTCCAGCCTCTTGGAGAGAGTGAATTGGGCCAAACACCGCTAGAGGTTTGAGTCATTCATATATGCGTGTGTATGATATTGTGAGTAAACAGTAGTATTCATTTTATTTTCAGTGTTGTGATGTTTTCTAACAAACTGAAACCACAATTTATATAAACTGTCATTAAATTAAGTAAAGACTACTTATTAATATACCTCCAGTATAAAGATCTTTAAAGTGGAAAATTCAATTAGATTGGGGTCCCAAGATAGTTTAAACATTAATGCTCCTATTCGCCTGTTTTTAAATCTTGTATAACTTGATCGCTTAATGTCTTGAGGACATTTCTTTCCTCATCAGGTAAGTCATTAAGACGTTGTTGAAGACTAGGGTGCAAACTGTGTGACACACGAGTGTGTTGTAATTTTGAAAATTTAGGAATGGTATGCAAGAATATTAATGGAAATATACTTAAGACATTTCTGAAGTTTGTGCTACAGAGACCTAAGGTTTCACCTTTTTAGTAACTTTTATTTTACCCAGAATGGTCAAATGGAGAGCGACTATTACAGTAAAAGTACAAGAAAAACCAGTGTGTGTTTCTGTAATTGATGTTTTCCCAACCATGCAATATCCAAAGGCTCTTTCATATTTAAATAAAATGACCCAGTAGGAAAGTGGACGGCTCCAGGGATTTCCTGAGCATTAGTCTGTTTGGTATTAGACACAAGTTGTAAGTTTTGCTGTGAACTTCAGTTGTCTAAGATATTCAAATATTTCCAAGAAAGTGAAGCATTGAGAAATTGACCCTCCTCTTAACTCCACATAGAACTTGGTGGTCAATTAGCAGCATGAAGGGATTTAATAAGCAAAGTTTTTTAGAGATTTGAACTGTTGAGCTATTAAATAGCTGTTTTTCTAAGCAGCTGTGTGATTAGAACTATTT
>PVHP010054842.1:0-10332 GCA_004024765.1 Zapus hudsonius | reverse complement strand
CTGGCCTCCCCCACCACTTGGCACCAATTGATCTATGAAGGCGCCACCATGGCACCAGTTTGCAAAGGCTGCATGTCAGTAGCTGGATATCACTGTGAGTTCAAGGCCAGCCTGGGCTACAGTGGGACCCTACCTTGAAAATACGAAACAAAACAAAAAAAATGGATCTGAGCTGGGGAGATGGCTCAGCAGTTAAGGCGCTTGCCTGCAAAGCTTAATGACCTGGGTTCGATTCCCCAGTGCCCACATAAAGCCAGATGCACAAAGTGGTGCATGCATCTGGAGTTTGTTTGCAGTGGTAAGAGTCCTTGGTATGCCCATTCTCTCTCTCTCTCTCTCTCTCTCTCTCTCTCTCTCTCTCTCTCTCTCTCTCTCTGCTTGCAAATAAATAAATATTTTTTAAAAATGGATTTTAATGAAGACTAGTGAGGTCTAATGAGGACTCTTGAGTGGGTCTTCATTCAGAGTTCATATGGGAATGAAAGGAGCTGATATAGCTGATAATTGCTTTTTATTAAATTCATATCCAACAAGTGGCTTTCTTTGAGCCCTGGGTACATTCTGGACCCTTTTGCTGACAAGCACAATGGGTGTCATGTCTGCATATGCTTGGGGGGGGGAGACCGAGTCTGACACACACCCCTGCCCCTCCCTCTTCTAGATCTGTGCTATCATTGGTGGAGCCTTCACCGTCGCCGGCATCCTGGACTCCTGCATCTTCACTGCCTCTGAGGCCTGGAAGAAGATCCAGCTGGGCAAGATGCATTGACATCCCACCCGACCCAGTGGTCCAGGGCCCCGGGGACACTGCTAGCCCTGCCTGCGGCACCCTGTCTCCTTCTGCCCTCTCTCTGGTCCAGTGGGGGGAGGGCGTGTGAGGGGTGGCTCAAGAGTCCACAGCTACCTCTTTCCCCATGTTTAATTTTCGATAAATTACACCACCTGAAGTCGTGCTCTTCCTTTCCCTTCGGAGTCAAGACCAGAGTCAGGCAAGGAGAGGTACTCCAAAGATGTTGGGGACCCCCTCCTGGGAGGGCTGCTGTCCCATTTCTCTTAGGGAAAAGCCCAGAGTCCTCAGGGACCAGCTCCCAGTCAGGCTTTGACAATCTCGCAGCCCTACTGTTTGGACACACTAACTTCCCAAGCAGCTAGCCCGGGCTTTCAGCCTTGGCACCAGGCTTCCCAAAGGTACTGCTACCTGGTGCTCTCAGCACAGGATGGCACTTCCCAGTGAAGTCCTTGGTTTGGGCACTAGAGCTGGAACTCAGTTCCACCCCATCCTTGCAGTCCTCGACCCGCCCCTGCCTTGCTTGGTCTTCAAAGAAGCAGATGCCCACCAGTCATGAACAGGTCACAGGTGCCCCTTCCTGTGTTGTCCTCCTTCCTCTAAATCTCCCACCGATGTGCCTCGGCCGCTGTGCCCTGTGGCTCAGTGAAGAGGCTGGTTCCCACTGCCAAGTCCCCCCGCCGTGGTCACTGCAGTAGCCAGGGGTGGGACTGTGTGACTGAGAAGTCAACCTTGGAGGACCACATAATCACAATCTGTGCCCTATGTCCAGGTGGCAAGCCACACAGCCATGCCTTGGCCTCTCCCAATCAACCACCGTCGGTCCTAAGGCCTTAGCTGGGACAAGCAAAGGGACCAACGCTTCTCCTCTTTGGACCACCACGTACATGCTCCTGGAAGGGGAGGGGTGTGTGCCAAGCATTTATAGCCTCTACAGCCCAGTTGGGGGGGCACAGTTTGCCATTGAGTTCCCCTATTGACTGACCAACTCATTCCCAGTCCCCTTGGGGGCTCCAGTGTCTCCCACTTGCTCCTAAGGTGGGTTCTTCCTCTACTGCTCCCCCTCTTCCCCCTCCCTTTTTGTCCTGAAAGAGAGAGGCAATGGTCCAGGCATGAATTACACCCAGGGAATTTTAGCAATGCCCTCATGTCCCAGGGAGAGAGCCGCCTGCCTGTCTCTTGCTTCTATCAAGACTGTTTGCATACTTTTGTAATGAAGGGGACTTTTAGGAGAGGGATTTTTTCTTAATGATCTCAACGGATAGCTCACGTCTCTGCCATTTGTAAATTTTGGCTCTGAATTCCAGTTAGCAAAGCTTCCCCTTTTGCCTATGAGTTGACTGATGTTGTGTATGTAAACTGCCTTTGGTTATTTCTGATATCTGTAGCCACTTGGGTGGATTTTTTTTAACCATTCTGTTCCCCGGTTATAGAAAGTTGTCCCTTTGGTGTGTGTGCACCTGTGGAGGGTGGGGCAGGGTGGGACGGGGGTAGGAACTATGTGGCATGCACATGTAATTCCGCTTATGCATTTTAAAAAGTACTCTGAGGGCATAGGAGATGTCAGTTTCCCGTGGAAGAGATGCCTCTGACCTGATATTCTTGTTAACATAATATTAAGGGAAAAGTTTGTTTTCGTTCTTCCCCATTCATTGAGTTCAAATAGACTATTAAAAGGCTGATTTTTGGAAGTATTTCTGTGCTCCTTTCTGCCATTTGTGACTGGATAGCCTGGAGGCTAGAGTCGGAGTGAGAATGAACTGTAATTTTGGAGGACAGAAGTTGGAAACATTGAAAAGCTCCATTGAGAAATAACTAGAACCATGCAGGCTACTTAGCTGTTAGGAACTTTGACTGCAAGAAATTTCAGTTAGCTTTGTCCTGGCAGGACATGTGTACAGGGCTGAGGGAGGCGTCAAAAAGGGCTTATTGTGACCACGTTTAATCGCTGGCACCTTAAATCCATGCATTGATTACTGGGAGGAGGGAATCCTGATGTCATCGAAGCCCCACGGTTGAGACAGCTCCACCATGCCACCTGACAGTCCAGACGCTTGTAAGACCTAGTTGTGTTGAAGATGTTTTCCAAGAGCCAAAGAACCATCGTCCTGTCTCCCATTTGTCTTGGGCACTAGCCTGCAGTTTGTGTGCTTGCTAGTGCTGGGGTGGAACCCAGGTGTCACGGCCACCTCATTGCTGGGACAAAACACCCCACCAAAAGCAGAAGGTTCATCATGGCAGGCGGCACATCATGTCACACCAGCAGCAAGCTGGAGTGATGTCACTGGCGCTGGCAAGGGGGGGCTGGGTTATAAAATGCCAAGGCTTATTCCTGTGGCACACCGCCTCCAGCAAGGCTCTACCAGCTAGGGATTGAGGATAAGGCTTCGTCACAAACTCATGAGGCTATGGGGGGACATTTTCCATCCAAATCTCTACAGGTAGGTATGGAAAGGTGGTGCCTGGATGAAGGAAGATGTAGCATTAAGGGCTCAAAGGAAGGTGTGGTTAGTCTTTATTCCTATATGTCACAGGGGCTTTGGGGGGGGGGGATTGAGTGGGTTTTTTTGTTTTGTTTTTGGTTTTTCAAGGCAGGGTCTCCCTCGAGCTCAGGTTGACCTGGAATTCACGCTGTAGTTTCAGGCTGGTCTCTAACTCAGGACAACCCTCCTACCTCTACCACCCGAGTGCTGGGATTAAAGGCATATGCCACCATGCCCAGCTTTGTTTTTTGTTGTTGTTTTTAATTCTTGCCAAAAGCAATATGGCTGGCCATTAGAGCTCTGATCCCTTCTTAAAAAACTAGTTTGGGAGCTGAAAGTGTAGCTCAGTGTTAGAGCTTATTCTTTATGCATGACACCCTAGGTTCCATCCCCAGCATCAAAACAGAAATCTGGCAGTTAATTCCACAAGACTCATTAGTCCCTGTGGCAGATAGACACAGTAGTCCAGGAATGGGAGAGGAGATGATGGAAAGAACATTCACTGAAGACCCTTTCCCTCTGCACAGTTGTTTTCTGTCATTTCTCTAGTGATGAGGTCATTCATTTTATTCTGAGCCACCACTGGTAGCAGTGTACATTCTCTGCATGCCTGGAAGAACACAGGAAATGACACCCTGCTCGCTCAGCTGGCAGGTGGGGAAGTTGGGATTCCAACCCACGGTTTCCTGGCTCCCCCATTAAGAAGAATTGGGTGGTTCTGCCTCTCTCCCAAGATCCTCTGAGCTCTGTCAAAACAGAAAATGGGCTGGATAGATAGCTTGGTGGTTAAAGGCACTCGCTTGCAAAGCCTGATGGCCTGGGTTTGATTCCCCTGTACCCACGTAAGGCCAGATACACAAAGTGAAGCATATAGATGGAATTTGTTTGCAGTGAAGGGAGGCACTGACAGGCACTGGCTCTCTCATACTCTTTCCTTGCAAATAAATAAAAATTTTAAAAATGAAAACTGGAAGTGGGGGAGGGGATAAGAGCAAGAGGGGCTTTTTTTTTTTCCTTTACCCTGTGAGAGCCAGGCACAGTGGCTCATGCCTATAAGCCTAGCACTCAAAGAGGCTGAGGTAGCAGGATCACCATGAGTTCAGGCCAGCCTGGACTACCGAGTGAGCTGCATGTCAGCTTGGGCTAAGAGAGAGAGACCTTATCTCAAAAACAAACAAAATAAAAAAATAAAACATTTGAGAGACTGGTGGTATAGCTCAGTGCTAGAGTCCTTCCCAAATCTCTTAGCAAGCTTTGTACCCAGCTTCATCTAGATACAAAAGAAACAAGCAAATGAGGTGAATGACGTAATGAATGAATGTGCATGAAACACATCAATAAACAGGAGTGGGAGAGTAGATGAATGAAGGAGGTTCCTGGTGCTGGGCACAGGTCTGTATGGAATGTTCTGAGGAGGCACTTTTGGGAACACAGTCATTGCCCCCCACCTCCATCTCCTAGCCTTTGGATGACACTTCAGACGCAACAGTTTAAATCGCAGACAGCCAGATGGCGCCATCCTCCAGAAGTGTCCAGCACTGGCTGCAGAGGCTTCTAGAATAGAATAGTTCTGGTAAGCATTGATCTTTAGTCACCCATGGCCTTTAGTCTCACCACTTGGGGAGGCTAAGACAGGAGAATTGCCATGAGTTTGAGACTAGCCTGGGCTACAGAGTGAGTTTCAAGTCAGCCTGGACAGGAGTGAGACCTTGTCTCAAAAAAAAAGGTTAATACTGTAATACTGATGAGCAATTTCTCCCCCACGTGGGAGCGTGCACAGGGTCATCCTAGGGAAGGTTTAAGGGCAAGATTGTAAACGAATACCTTGCACAGAGGAAGCCCCTTGAGTGCCTAGGTTGAAAAATGCCGAGGCTTGAAGACCTCTTCCTCCCTCTGTGCTGCTACAGTTCCTAGAGGTGGACCTCCCATTTTGTGGGTGTCTGCTGCCCTAGGTGCCCTGGGGATGACAAGGTGTTACAATCTGATGAGCCTGCAGGTGGCGCCCGCGCTTCCAGCAATCTTCTTGCTCTGGTAGAGCGCTTGCCTGACTCAGATTCAATCTCCACCATAAACTCCGAGTGTGGACTGGAGGGATGGCTCAGTGGTTAAAGGCACTTGCTTGTAAAACCTGCCTGCAGGGGTTTGATTCCCCAGTAATCACATAATCACATTGCAACGTGGTCTGGAGTTTCTGCAGTGGCAGGATGCCCTGAGGAGTTCATAGTTACTCTCTCTCTCAACCTCTCCAGTTTTTAAAAGTCTGAATGTAAAGGACTGATCAGTTCAAAATCTGGCCTTCAGACTGTCCTAGAGCAAACCCCACACAAAGGAATGGTATCTGACAATTGAGTGCCCGCTGTCTACCAGGCCCATGTCTAAACATTTAAACCTCATGACAGCCCTGAGGCACTTATGAAGATCATACCCATTTTACAGATGAGAAAACACTGCAGATATGCAGGCACTTCCCCCAAGGTCTAAGCACGTGTGAACAGGTGACTTTACACACCAGAGCTAAAGAAGGTGGCTGGGAGAGTTGGTAAGGGGTGTAGGCGTTTGATTCAATATAATTATTCAACACTAGTACCCTTCAAAATCTTGGTGAAGGGACAGGGTGCTTTTTAGATTTCAGATTGAAGGACTGGGAGTGGTAGAATGTGTTCTTAATTTATTTATGTGAGGCCCTGGCTTCAATTCCAATATCAGTAAATTAAATTCAACCATTTAGATTGAATACCGCCCTTCCACTGTGTGGTTTTATAGAATCGTGCTAGGGGCCAGATTTTTTTTGCTTGTTTTTTTGTTTTTTGAGGTAGGGTCTCACTCTAGCCCAGGCTGACCTGGAATTCACTATGTAGTCTCAGGGTGGCCTTAAACTCAGGGTCATTCTTCTATCTCTGTCTTCCTAGTGAGTGCTGGGATTAAAGGTGTGCACCACCAAACCTGCCTGAAAACATCTTTTGTGTTTGAAACTGAAGGAGTCACAGCTCATATGTCCTCCCCAGCAAGTCAGTCTTTTTGTTGTTGTTGTTGTTGTTTTTGCTTTTGTTTTTATGAGGTAGGGTCTCACTCTAGCCTCAATTAACCTGGAACTCACTCTGTAGACCCAGACTGGCCTCGAACCTATGGAGATCCTCCTACCTCTGCCTCCCAGGTGCTGGGATTAAAGTCCCTTTTTACCTGGAAGTTTCCTGATTTCTTTCTGCGTGTATTTTGTTTGGGGAGGCTTTCTTGCTCCCCTTCCCCATTTCCAGCAGGCGGGGGGGGGAGAATTTCTTTTTGACTTGGGTCTTTCTGCTAGCCTTTGCTCCAGATCCTAACTCTCCCTAAAATAAACCTTATAATTCATAATTTACCCTTAGCTTGAGTCCACATTTTCAATTCTTTGTTAACTTGGATAAGGACCCAAAAGTTGGAGTCCACAGGCCTGGGATCTCCTGTATCTTTATGGAATTAAATCCTTCGCTGGATCCAAAATCCTGCATGGAAAAGTGATGAAGCCTGGGCTGAGGTTGGGTTCTTTCTGCGGAAGGTTTCTCAGCCTCGGCACTACTGGGCCTAGTGATTGTGGAGAACTGTCTTGTACCCTGTAGAAAGTGTGGCCTCTGCCCACTGGATGTCAGTAGCATCGGCTTTGCCACTGTCACAAGCAAAACTACTGTCAGATACTTCCAGCTGTCCCATCCCCACCTGAGAACTGTATCAGGGTTCTCCAGAGGGTTGGAGGAATGGCTCAGCAGTTAAGGCACTTACTTGTAGAAGGACCTGAGTTCGATACCCCAGGACCCATGTAAAGCCAGATGCGCAAAGTGGCACACGTGTCTGGAGTTCGTTTGCAGTTGCAAAAGGCTTTGGAACATCCTTACTGTCTCTCAAATACATTTTTTTTCAGAAAAGGAATAGTTGGGCTGGGAAGATGGCTCAGAAGTTAAAGACATTTGCTTGCAAAGCCTGCTGACCTGGGCTCAGTTCCCCAGTACCCATGTCAAGTCAGATGCACAAAGTGACACATGACTCCCTCTGTCTCCCCGCCTTCTCTCTCTTTCTGTTCACAAATAAACATATTTCCAAAAATGAGGGAAAGAATTCGCAATAACTGAAACATGGAAGCAATCAAAAAATGTCTACCAGTGGATGAATAGATCAGCAAAATGTGATCTATACACATGCAAGGTACATAGCATGGGATATTATCAGCTTTTAAAATAAAGGAAATGGTAATCTCAGCATTTACGAGGTAGAGACAGGAAGATCAGAAATTTATGGTCAACCTTAGCTACAAAGCAAGTTTGGAGCAAACCTGGGCGACATATGATCCTGTCTCAAAAAAAAAACAAAAAAAAAACGGAATTCTGACTCAAGCACAACATGGATGACCCTGAAGACATACTAAGTGACATCAGACGGTCATCAAAGGGAAAAGTGCTCCATGAGAGCATTTATAGGTCATGCCTAGAGCACTCAGACTGTGCTTACAGGAAGTAGACTGTACAGACAGGAAGTAGAACTGTGGTTTCCAGGGGCTGGTGGGAGGGGAGAGGGAAGGTTGCTGTGTACTGGATATGAAAAACTAGAGAGTCCGGTGCGGTGGTGCAGGCCTGCGATCCCAACACTTGGGAGACTAAGGCAGGAGGATTGCACTGAGTTCGAACCTAACCTGGGCTACACAGTGAGTTCTGGAGATTGAATAGTATTATGAACATACTTGTTTGAAAATCATTCAGATAACTTTTTTTGTCATGTGTGTTTTTCCACAATTGTCAATAAGTAAATAAGAGGTAAGAAAAGTAAATGTGAAGCCTGGTGTGATGGCTCCTACCCTTAATCCCAGCACTCAGGAGGCTGAGGTGGGAAAACCACCATGAGTTTGAGATCAGCCTGGGCTAGAGTGGGTTCAAGGTCAGCCCAGGCTATAGTGAGACCCTGCCTCAAAGCAAACAAGCTGGGCATGGTGATGCCAGCACTTGGAAAGCAGAGGAAGGTGGATCACTGTGAGTTCAAGGCCAGCCTGAAACTACAGAATGATCAGCCTGGGCTAGAGTGAGACCCTACCTCAAAAAAACAAGAACAAAAACAAAAAAATCAACCATCCTCAAGCCAAAAAAAAAAAAAAAAAACAAAAAACAAAAACAAAAAACAGCCGGCCATGGTGGCGCAAGCCTTTAATCCCAGCACTCGGGAGGCAGAGGTAGGAGGATTGTCTTGAGTTTGAGGCCACCCTGAGACTACATAGTGAATTCCAGGTCAGCCTGGACTAGAGCGAAACCCTACCTCGAAAAACAAAACAAACAAAGTAAGTGTGAGCTTCCTTCTCTAATTTAGTTCTGGCTTATCCTTTCTGACCTATTCAATTCAGCTATGCTATTGTTTACAAGACACTTCTGTGTCTAATATGCTCAATGATAGCTCTTGGAGAAGCCAGTGCTTGGGCTGGATTGTAAAGGCAATTTTTGCTGAGCTAAGTTTTTTGTGAGCAATACAAGTACACAGAAGCCACCTGAGCCAAAAATCACCCTTGAAGGAGGGTGCAGCAGGTTACTGTATAGCTGGACAGATGAATTCTCAGACTCATGTTTGAAAAGAGGGTACAGCTCCTATTTAATTCAGGAATCCATCCTATTTGATGAAAGAAATCAGGAGGTGATGTGAGGTAATGAGATGTAGCTATTGTCAGGAAGTTATGGTCCATGTTAAAACACATTGTGTTACCATTTGGAGAGAACAGGGTCCTGTAGTAGCAGAGTTCTTTCTCTTAATAAAGAATCAGAGTACAAGACATATAATAAAAGCAAGCAAACTATTGAATGAAAGGGGAAAGAAAGTATAAAGATTCCACTGGGATGGAAGGGTGTCAGGAAAGGGGACTGGGGTTTCTTTGTGTTGTTTGACCCTGATAGTCAGCCACATGCCACTGCAATGAAGCTCCAAGCCAGGCACAGTTAATGGGAGGAAAGGATTTATTGAAGCTACAGATCCAGGGAAAGTTCCATAAGGCAAAAGAGGCTGGTTCCCTTTCACAGGTCCAAGCAGAGAGAAACCCATCACAAATACCATACACATGCAAAAAAAAAAAAAAAACAGGCTGGGGTTGGGGGAGAGTGATTTCTTTTCCCTTTAGGGCAGAGTCTTGTAACCCTATTTCAGACTTGTTGACTCCCTGAGTCTCTGGAATTTCCTTCCTGCACTGCCCTCCCAGGAAGGGATGTTCATTTCTAGCTTCTCTGAGCTTCCTTATATCCTTCCTACTACTGAGGGGGAGGGCTGCCTTCCTGTAAACATCCTCAGACCCACCCAAGATTACTAAAAAGGTCCAGTTGACAACAAAACCTAACCATCACAGACCCTATGGCCTAACTGTCCTTTTTTAAAAAAAAAAATTGAGAGAGAGGGAGAAAGAGAGAGAATGGGCCTCATGCACTGCAAATGAACTCCAGACATGTGTCCACTTGGTGTATCTGGCTTCATGTGAGCACTGGGGAATTGAAATCAGGCTTTAGGGCTTTATAAGCAAGGGCTTTAACTGCTGAGCCATCTCCCCAGTCCATTAGTAACTTTTATTCCCCCTGGCTGCATATTTCTTCCAACTGTCCCTTAATCAGATTCAGTTGATAGACAGCTTTTCATCCTGCTGTCTGGGAGCTTTATCAAGATGGACCTCAGTTGCATGTGGTGGGTGTGGCAGACATCTGTAAGTTTCACACTTGAGAGGCAGAGGCAGAGGCAGAAGCAGAGGCAGAGGTAGAGGCAGGAGGGTTATGAACTGGAGGTCAATCTGTTCTTCAGAGTAAGACACTTTCTCAAGGGGAAAAAAGTCAGCTTTTCTGAGAATTCTTTTCCTTCACTGTTCTTGTAAGGCAGTAGCCAATCATGGCAATCTTTCACTACTCTATGGTGAGGGGCTGCCGAGATTGTTTAGTGGTTAGAGGCACTTGCTTACAATACCTGCCTAGCCAGGGTTCAATTCCCCAGCCTCCCACATAAAGCCAGATGGACATTCATTTGCAGTGGCAAAAGACCCTACACACACACACACACACACACACACACACACACACACACACA
>PVHP010054841.1:0-10312 GCA_004024765.1 Zapus hudsonius | reverse complement strand
AAAAGTGCCTCATTTAAAAAAAAAGGTGGGTGGGCCTCATTCTAGCCCAGACTGCCCTGAAATTCACTATGTAGTTTTAGGATGGTTTGAACTCATGGTGATCCTCCTACCTCTGACTACTGAGTGCTGGGACTAAAGGCCTGTGCCACCATGCATGCCTATCTATCTATCTATCTATCTATCTATCTATCTATCTATATCTATATATATATATATATATATATATAAACAGGCATGGGGGCTGGAGAGATGGCTCAGCAGTTAGTGCTTATCTGCAAAGCATGAAAGCATGGGTTTGATTCCCCAGGCCCCATGTAAAGCCAGATGCACAAAGTGGAGCATGCATCTGGAGTTCATTTGCAGGGCAAGAGGCCCTGGCATACCCATACGCATTCTTTCTCTGTCTGCTTTCTCTCTCAAAAAATTAAATATATATATTAAAAAGCCAGGCATGGTAGCAATTCCAGGATTTGCTGAAATGTGAGGCTGAGGCAGGAGGATAGTTGAGCTGGGCTAGCATAATTAGATGCTGTCTCGATTTACCAAATCCCAACCAAGCAACAACATAGCTACTGAAACAAAAAATGAAACCAGCCTGGTGTGGTGGCTCCTGCCCATCAACCCCAGCACTGGGAAGACTTGAAGCAGGTGGTTTGCCATGAGTCCAAAGCCAGCCTGGTCTACATGGCAAGTTCAGGACAGACTAGGCTACAGAGTCTAATTCCCATTCCTCAAAGAAAAGGAGGGAAGGGCTAGAGATGGCTTAGCATTTAAAGGTGTTTGCTTGCAAAGCCTAATGGCCTGGGTTCAATTTCCCAGTACCTATGGAAAGTCAGATGCACAAGGTGGTGCATGCATCTGGAGTTCATTCGCAGTAGCAAGAGGCCTTGGTGCACCCGTTCTCATTCTCTCTCTGGTTACAAACGAAAATTTAAAAACAACTAGAGGGTTGGAGAGATGGCTCAGCAGTTAAGGCGCTTGCCTGTAGAGCCTAATGACCCGAGTTTGATTCCCCAGTATCCACATAAAGCCAGATGCACAGAGTGACTCATGCATCTGGAGTCCATTTGCAGCAGCTTGAGGTCCTGGCGTGCCTATTCTGTTTTTCTTCTCTCTCTGCTTGCAAATAAATATTTGGAAGAAACAAAAAATAAAATAAATAAAAAAAAAAAACTAGAGCACTAGAACAAGACCCTACCTCAAAAAAAAAAAAAAAAAAAAAAGGCCGGGCGTGGTGGCACATGCCTTTAATCCCAGCACTCAGGAGGCAGAGGTAGGAGGATTGCTGTGAGTTCAAGGCCACCTTGAGATTACATAGTGAATTCCAGGTCAGCCTGGACTAGAGCAAGACCCTACCTCGGAAAAAAAAAAAAAAAGACGAAAGAGTGAAATAGAGCTCTGAGACAGGGCCTCTCCATTCCAGAATCTGTGTTGTAGTTTCAAGGCAGGCTTCCCTGCAAGGCCGTAGCAGAAAGCTCAGGTCTCAACAAACTCTGCCTCCTGATCCCATGAAGAGACAGGAGCTGCCCTTTAGCCAGTGAGGTCATTTCCTCTTCCATCCATGGTGCACAAAAGCCCATCAGGGATTCAGGAAGGCTTTACCAAGCTGAGGTTGGTAACCCAATACTTCCCCTTTTGCAAAGTCAAGGTAAGTGGTTAAATTCTCTACTGTGGCCTCCATGCTTCTGCCAGGGTCCTGGGCCACAGTCACAGGGTCTCTGACCTGAGCATTCTTTGTCCACTGTCATGGGCCAGACACAAGCTGACCATCACTGCCCTCTAGGACCTGAGCCTGGAGACAAACTCAGAATAGGCCAAGGGCTATCTTACCACTGATCACTTACCTTGAGCTCAGTCCCACCCCTCCTCACCCTCACCTTCCCTATTTAAAGTTCTTTCTCTTAAAGTTAGGGAAGCATGTTGACTTTCTCCTGGAGTCTCACATCCCCAAGCAATGTGTTGCTCCTTCCTGACTTTCCTCTTTGATCTGAGCTGGCCTTTCTAGTTAAGTATTTCTGTTCTTCTCTCAGCTTCATCTGTCCCACAGCTGAGTCTCTGGAACAGGTGCCTTTGCCTTTGGCCACCCCCAGTGAGTCCTTCCTCACTCAGGTGCTATGTCCTTCTCCTCCCACAGCCCACTCAAAGCCTTCAGACATCTTCTGTAGACATCTAGCATTCACACTGTCCCAGAGCTCCCTACCCATCCTGTCCTCTCTCCCACTAGGCCTAGGACTGTGGGACCACTCAAGGCCCTCCCTCCAAGGGCAGTTTCTCTCCTCTCCATAAAACCCTCTTCCTGAGGCTGGAGAGATGACTCAGCGGTTAAGGTGCTTGCCTGCAAAACCTGCTGACCTGGGTTCAGTTCCCCAGTACAGCTCTGGATCTTACTAGTTCCTGGCCTCCTCAACATCCCAATCCGTTTCCTCAAGACTTTTGGGCAGTCCCCCTCAAAAATATGCCTTGATCCCTGCACCCCTGGGAATCCAGCTCCTTCTCCTGGGCACAACACTCAAGGGTTCTGTGATCGCCTCCATTCCTCTATAGGTCAGACACACTGTGTGACTCCTCCCCCTCTCGGAACTTTCTTCTTCCCCATGTCTCTGGTCCTGCCATTTTTATCCCCTCGGTCTCACTACCATCAAAGGCAGCTTTGAAGCCAGACCTGGTTATGTGAGCATACTGATCCCGGCTAGTCAGGAGGCCAGAGCAGGAGAATGGCACATGCAGGGCCTGCTCAGGCTACAGTGAGTTCAAGGCCTACCTGGGCAATTTAGTAAGACTGTCTCAAGTTTTTTTTTCAAAAAAGTGTGTTGGGCGAAATAAAAAGCTGGGGTTATAGCTGTGTTAGAGCTCTTACTGCGCATGCCAGAGGGAGCAGGTTTTAAGCTGTGTGAGCATTTTACAAAGACACTTGGGAAATCAGCCAGAGGTGATAAAAGTCACCAGATGACCTCAGAAGATGATGTATTCAGGTAGTGACAATGTTAGTTTTTCTCTTGTGGCACTAGATCAAACCCAGGGCCTTTCTTTCACCTAGCGCACAGGCTCTCTTCCACTGAGCCACAACCCTCCCCTTGCTCTGCTTCTTTATTGAAAGTCTCCACTGGAAGCTGGAGTGGTGGCGCAGGCCTTTAATCCCAGCTCTTGGGAGGCAAGTGAGAGTGACAGAGCAGCTAGAGTAGGGTGGCAGGGTGCAGCAGGGATGAGGAAGGCCCATCCTTAGATGGGGAGGAGCAGGGAGAAGCCCCGAGGGGCGGGTTGACAGGACAGCAGCTGGGGCAGCCACACGCTTCAAGGGGACACTGGGTGCTGTCATATCTGGACATGGGAGGAGCCAGGGACAGTAGCAGAGGGTGTCAGGAGTGAGCAGCAGAAATATCCACAAAGGAGCCGGGAAGGATGATTTGCGAGCTAGGGTGGGAGAGCGTCAAAGCAGGAAGGGTCTACACAGCTGCACAGGTGTGGGGTTATCTAGATGGAGGGGGACAGGGAAGGCCCCTGGAGACCTCACCATGCCCTGTGGAGAGGAGGGAAAAATGGAGGTGGCTGAGAGCAGGGAGGGTCATGCCTAGAGGCATACAGCTGACCCACAAGGTTAAGGCCCTTGCTCAGAGTATTGGCATTGCCTGGCCCAAGTGAACACCCTACATACATCAGTGCTCCTCTGGGACAAAGAAGGGACCTGCCTGCATAGGATGAGGGACACATTTATTCTGTGGCAAGAAAGAGCCAGGGTGGGCCACGCAGGGTAGGTCTGGCACCATGAGGAAAGCGGTCTGGTGAGGAGAGACTGGAGTGAGAGCGGGGAGTCAGCATCCTAAGCCCACGTTTGTCTGAGGCCTATGGTGGGAGGGCTTTGGGGTCCCTGGGTCCCAGACCTAGCTCTAACATCATTTACTATGAAGCTCGGGGAAGTCCCTCTCCTGCTCTGAGCTGATGCTCATTGTAAAGGAAGTGGTGAGTCTTGGTCACCCCTTTCTGTCCTGGAGCCTAGAACCTGTCCCTGAACACAGGGACCTGGCACCCAGAACAGGGCTGTTACCTAGAAGCTACTCAGGAGAGTTCATGACTTGAATAAGTGTACCAAAGGGGCTCTCCACAGCTATACCCAGGACCTTCTGCACTCTCAAGCAGACCCTGGGGCCATAAGCACCCATGGGTGAAGTCTGTTGACTCCAAACCTGCTAATGAAATCCAAGGGCATTGTTGTGTACAAGGGACTCCTACCACATCTGTCCCTACTTGGAGCCCAAACACTTCCCCTCTCCCACCTGACAAGGACCTGCCACAAACCTACTGACCCTACTGAAAGGCAGGAGCCAAACTGCTGCTCCCTGAGCTGGTGCAGGAGCACAAGTGCAGGAAGAGGACGGGTGTGTGAGAGCTGTGGCACAGGCTGGCCTCAGAAGGAACCCAGCCACGGTGGCAGGGGGACATGAATCAGCTGACACAGCTGGGGAGCAAGGCGCCATCTGCGAAAGCACATCTAAACAAGCTCAAAAGCACTACGGCTGTGAGGAGGGAAGATGGGAGCCTGGGCCTGGCAGCGAGGGACAGCCTCCCCGGAAAAGCAGTGGCCAGCAGAGGCTCTGTGCGCAGCCTTCAGGGAGCTGAGGGCTCCATCCCTCACCTGCTGCTGGGCCTGGATCCTCATGTACTCGGCCCTCTGCTTGCCATGCTTGCTTTTGTCGGGGCTACCTGCTGGGCCCTGGGCAGCCTTCAGCCGGGAGGCCCCTGGAGTCACCACCTTCATGGGTGGCACACTGCCACCGCCACTCTGTGGAAAGAGAGACAAGGTTGGGGTGGAATGGTTCTGTGTGGAACCCTTGTCACAGGGTGAGGTCTCAGGGAGTTCCCTGGAGACCCAGATACCTCTTTCTGGCTGCATATGCCAGTCGAGGATTCAACCCCTCTGAGCCCAAAGTCAAGGCCTCCTTGCAGGAGAGGGTTAGATCAAGCCCTCTCCTGAGGGAGAATTCTTTGGTGATCCCCCCCAGTATCCCAGGAGCAGTCTGTGGCCTCCTGTGAAGGCCCACTCCAGGGAAGGGCTCCTAGCACCATACCATCCTAAGCCACAGGGCGCAGGGTTGGGATGGGGAGGCCTCTAATCACAAAGCACAGTGACAGTCCCAGATCTGTACTACCTCCCAAAGGGGAAACTGGAGTTGAAGTTTCTCTAAAGAGGAGTTAATTCTGACCCCCTTAGGTATCAGGCCTGCCCAGAGGGCTTCTGGGGACCCAGAGGCACGAACTAAGAAATGACAGCAAACAGAGAGAGTCCAGAGACAGGAGGGGAGGAGGGATGGAGAAGAGGAGAGCTTTATTCACTGGCTTCGAGAGAGAGAACAGAGGGACAGGCCCCACCTGGTTCTTGTCCAGGCTGGGGAGCTGAGTCCTGGGTGTGCCAGCTTCCCGGCTGCCCCCAGCTCTGCTCTAGACCCCAGCCTGGCAGCAGGCTTCCAGGAGGTGGTGGGCTGAGACAAGGCAGGCGAGGACAACAGGGGAAAGTGGTGCTCCTGTGTTCTGGCCCCTCCACTCTGTAGGCTCAGAGACTGCAGCAGCAAGGCTGCAGGGGAGAACAGGGGGAAGGCAGCCACCTGAGGGCAAGGAGGCAGGGGTGGGGGGCTGCTGAGGCACCCCACGGCAGGGTCAGCACTCATCTGGCTGAGGGTGGCTTCTAGCTCCTGTAGCGTCTTCTCCAGACTGTCCATTCGTGCAAGAGTGGTGCCACCTGGGCTGGCATCTGGCTGCTTCCCAGCACAGAACTGGACGATACATCCAGGGTCCTTGGGGGTCTGCTCTGAGTAGATCTCGGCAGCAGCAAGCTCCTGAGTCTCATTCAAGGCTGGTCCCTGAGGATAGGGGACTCTGGCTCCTGCATCTTCCGGGTTCTTTGAAAATGCCAGTTCCTTCCTGGGTATCAGTCTGCTCCTGGGCCAGGGAGCCTCACCCCCTAGTTCTAGCAGAGCCTGTGGGCCATCCCAGGCCCTCATGCTACCAAGCAGGGTCCGGAGCTTTGGAGGGGGAGCTGTCAAGCTGGTCTCTGGTGGGGAGGGAGAGCTGGAGGCACATCTTGTCAAGGTGATTTGTGGGACACAGAAGGCCCTGGGAATCAGGGCAGCCTGGGTGACAAAAGATGAGGAAGAGTGTGACTCCTGCATAGGCTGTGAGATGAGTGAGGCCAGCTCCTCCTCTGATAGATGGGGAACGTGGGACAAGGGAGGTCTTGACATGTCACTGGCCAAGATGGAAGCAAAGCTGAGCCTAGAGTGCAGGTTTCTTTCCACCTCATCCCTCTGCCTCCTGCTTCCTGGTAAAGAAGCCGGTTTGCAGGAGCATTAGTGTACGTGCCTTTTCTATGCATAACCCAGGTTAAACCTGGGAGCAGGTCTTAGGGTTCCTCCCATGAGCCTGACCCTTGGTGCAATGGGACAATAATGTGAGACGGGTGGTGAATTAAGAGTCCATGTGGATGCTGGGCTAAGTACCTGTACCAAGAGAGCAAATACAAGCTATTGGCTGACCTGAATGGAAAGACCAAGACCTTTAGTCCTTAGCCCAGTGGACAGAAAGCAAATGCCAGCCTCAGCTTTTTGGGGGTCATCCTCCTGCCCTGTTAGGGGCTTCTGGCCTTGCCCACTGTGAGCACTTCCTCTGGGTGGGCTTGGCTTTGGCTAGCTCCTCTGTTGCACATATCAAGCAAAGCTCCCGCTGGGCACCTAGTTCTGGACAAGCACTCCTGGCTCTGGCCTGGGCACAGTGGCTTCAAGGACCTCCCCCCACCTGACTCCAAGCACCTGGGCCAGATGCTGTCCTCTATGTCCTCATCGTCAATGCTTTCTGCAGCACATGAAACGATTGTCACCATCCCTGTCCCGACTTCACAGGTGAGGGATGTTATTGGACTCACCCCTACATCTGATCCTCAGCTAGTTTATACCAGAGTCAGGATTTGAACCCAGATAGCCTGGCTCCAAGTCCAATGCTCTTTGCACTAAAGAAGCTGTAGGGAGACCCCAACCACACCCACAAGTAACCCACCCAGCCCTGCCGCTGCTTACCTGGAAGTAGGGTGCAGACAGGAAAGGCAGGCCCTGCATGCCCCATTCCTCTGCCTGCTGGCGCCTCAGGATGCAGAGGGACAGCCAGGAAAAGGGCTTTGCCTGCTGGGCCCCCACAGGACTGGGCCCCAGAACCAGAAAGGGGCAGAGCTGGGGCACAGCCAATCAGAAGATGTCCCTTCCACGCTGCTCAGCCCCAGAGTGCTTCTGGAAGGGCAGACAGAACTGTCCACCATCTGATGCCTGCCTGCTCTCCTGCCAGGAGACCAGAGCTCCACCAGGCCTCAAACTGGGTCACAGTTCAGGTGGCTGCTGTCACGGAGCCCACTGTCGGCCAGGCCAAGAAGAACCACACAGAAGGGGAGGGTGTCCCTCTCCAAAACAAGGCTCTCCTGCCCCAACTTGGCCAGGCAGAGAGAGAGCCCAAGACCTTCCCCTTACCCTCCTCCCCAAGCACAGTCCGGTGGGGAGCAGACAGCAGGTCCACCCCCAAATTCCCCAGGAAGAATAAAGAGGAAATAAGTGTAGCAGGACAGCAGCAAAGACTGAAGTTAGAAGGAAGAACTTCCCAATGCTGAAAGACAGAACCAGCAGCCAAGGAAGGCCATGGGTTTCTTTCATTCCAAGTTCCTTGACCAAGGGGACAGAGATGGGCCAGAGAGGGAGGAGGGGGCAGTAGGGAAGCCATTTCCTGGTCTGTCCTGGCCCCTCAGTACAAGGCTAGATTCTAGTGGAAAAGCACAGCCCCTCCCTTGGCATAAGCAGCGAGCAGGGTGTTGTGAAGGGGACCACACAAGGGCTCAAGAAAGGCCAGATTTGAACTCCAGTCTCGGCCCAAGACAGCTGGCCGACTTTGGGCCAGACTTAAACTCAGTTCGCCATGAGCCAGATGGAACCATGCCTGGAAGAGAACTCAAGGGTCACGAGACAGCCAGACTGCAGAGTCTCTGGTGAAGTCCCCCAGGAGGCCATGGGGAAGGAAGAGTTGTGCACTACCGCTGGTCTGGTGGAGCAGGAGGGTGAATCCAGAGGTGTGAAGCTGGGGTGGTGGCTCAGGGGTGTGTTGAGTGTGAGCGTGAGCATGTTAGCAGGTTAGCAAGAGAAGTGCGGAGAGAAAGCTGTGGAGGCACAGGCAGAAGAGCTGTGAGGTGGGGGAGGCCCGTTACCTTCCGTGGGGAGCCCGGGGCTGAGCCCCCGAGGGGCCCCAGGTCCTGAGGGGACAGCAAGGTGGGGATCAGCTGGCGACGGGGCGTGGGGGGGAGGGAAGATACTGAGCTTCTCTCAAATACCTGGGGAGCAGAAGGTGGGGGACAGTTTGGAGGAGAGGACAGCAAGGAAAAGCAGGGTGCTGGCTGAATACCCAGACATCTCTGGAGGGTGTCTGGAATGGCATAGACTCCAGCCTCACCCCTTGACCCGTGCCAGCCGAGTCTCTGTCCTGTCTCCTTCACAGGCCCTGCAGTCCAGGGGCTTCTACCTGGGGGCTGGGGAAGCAGACTGCAGACATTTGAGCATCATAGGTTGCCAGTACTGGGAGAGCCTGGGCCCTTAGTCATAAGCTCCAGTGTTTTGGCCTTAGAGTACTCAGGTCAGAGGGTCTTAGCACTAGCTGTCCTTAGGAACCCTGAAGTGGTATCTCAGTACCCACTGGGCTCAGAATAGGTATGAGCTGGGCATGGTGGCACTTGCTTTTAATCCCAGCAGAGGTAGGATCACCATGAGTTTGAAGCTAGCCTGAGACTACAAAGTGAATTCCAGGTCAGCCTGGACTACAGTGAGACCCTCCTGTAACCCCCCCCCAAAAAAAGAATATCCAGATATGGGGGTTTCAGAATATAGTAGATTTTAGAGTACTTGGGGAATCTCAGAGACTACAATAAAAGCTCAAGCTTGATCCCCCTCCTCATTTACAGTAGAGCAGAGATGGAAACAAGAATGGGTCCAGGGCCCAGCACCCATCCACTTGTCCTGGAGCCTGCTGCCTGGCCCTAGGACTGGCCTGGCAGGGAACTGAGCATGTCTGAGGCCTTGGCAGGCTGTGCCTGACCCACCTCCAGCTCAGCGATGATTCGGTCCTCATCGTCCTCATCCTTGATGGCAGAGGCCATGATGGGTGGTGTGGAGGCAGGGCGGGCCACCTCGGACACAGCCCGGCGCAGCTTCACCTGGGGCTTCTGTACCTCCAGCTCCTCAGATTCAGCCTTCTGCAAGGCCCAAGCACCATGTCAAGTGCAGGCTCTGCCCTCCCCCTGGAACCAACACACCCCTACCTATCCCAGCTCTGCCAGCATCACTGCAGGAAGCCCTCCACCCAGCGGGGGCTGGTGGTACATAAACCCTGGATCCCAAACTGGAAGTCCAGCCAAGTCTACTGGCCAACTCCTCCTTCTTCCCACCAAGTGTCTCCTGAGGACACCTCAAGCTTCCCCCTATCAAGCCCCCCTCCCTGGACCCCCCCAAGTAGGAGTGTACCTTGATGAAGGCTGAGTCTTTCTTGCTGGTGACCACCACCTCTCCAGTGCGGGTGGTGGTCAGGCCGTGGGAGGAAGGGAAACTCCGGCGGGGAGGGGGTGGCGGGGGTGACTTTGAGGGCTTCTCTGTGCGGTATCGGGGTACTGTGAGCTCATCTGCAAGCAGTGAGGGGCTGAGGTCAAGGGCCTGCCACCTTGGGGTCTGCACATTGCCTCTGGCTGTGAAGAACTGACAAACCTTGTTCCCTACTCCAAGGAAGACAGGAAGATGATGACATCTCAGGAGAAAGGACACAGGGCCCCCTTCTCCGCTGATTCCCCCATCCAGCCCTTAGCCCATCTTTAGTAAGACTAAGGCTCTAAGCCCTTGCTTCTCAGTGGCCCGTGAGCCAGAAGCATTGCTGCTCCTGGGAGCTTGCCAGAACTTTTGCTCGGGACCACTACCCTGAACTGCAAACCCCATCCTAATAGACCCCAGGGATTCATGCACACATTCAAGTTTGGGGAGGCATGCTCCAATCTGTCTCCTGGCTGCCACCCCTAGGCCCAGCCAGGTAATTCATCTTCTGGCTCAGTTTCCATGGCAACCTGCTAAAAGGTCACTCAGACCACGCTATCCCCTGCCTTTAATCCCCAGTGGCTCCCCACCACTCCAAACTAGTCCAAGCGCCTAGCCCAGCACCCATCCCCCAGCTCAGGCCCAGTTCAGGCAAAGCCTTGGTGCTCCGCACTGGCCATTGCTAGCTGGGAAGTACCTGCTCACTGTCACGGCTCCATTGG